>LPNX010375091.1:216590-315714 GCA_001517045.1 Pseudotsuga menziesii
TTACCCCTATAGTCGCGTATATCACTTTTCTTATGTTTTTAGGGATGAATAAGGACACATCAAAAGACAAAAAGTAGTCCATAGGGGCTAATGAGTCTGCAGTGGGACAGGGGAAGGCCATACAATGTGTGATTCACCTAGTGTGGTGAAATCCGCTATAACATCCCCTCAAGAACCCTGATCAAACCCTGATCCTCTCTTGCCACTTGTTGTACATACACAAGAGGATGCCCATAAGGGAATACTGGTCTAATATCTACATTTTAAACATTAAAAGGATTAAAACTCTTATACATATGTTTATATATTTATGATTAAAAACTCATACAAATTTAAAAACTTGAAAAAACAAAAATACTTGATGCTCCCCATGCTCCTACAAGAGGGAGGACAAGGTCATTTTCACCCCGTAAATCCATCCCAGCATATGGAAACGGCTCCAGTGCTGGTAGTTTCCGCTCCCACCATAGGTAGAATTCATCATTGTAAACACCCTGAATTGAGCCACCGCCGCCCTGACGAAGGAAGATTTCTCCCCACCTACTTAGTCTAGGCTAATGAGGAGAGAAATCTGGTAGAGGTACTACAGGGGTGAGAGCGGAAACTCTCTCAAAGAAAAAGGCCACCATTATACTAGAATAACCGAATTTCTTCCATCGGCCTCTCTTGCAGTCAGAGAGTTGTTTCTTAATTATCAGGATTACTCCTGAGCACCAGTCAAATATAGCTCCCTATAGGCTCTCCACAACAATTCTCATCTGGTTCCGAGTAGCTTGATGGAGTGATGATTATCTTGCAACCCTTACCACTGTGCTTACCAACACCTGTAATGGAAAGCTACGGATATGTACAATAGGGATGCAAGAACCCCTTTTCTAGGTATCAGGCGTGCAGTAAGTATTGATATAATCTTGAACACTTAAAAGGTCATCACCTCTGCCGGTACCCTCCAAGTTGACATATTCTCTTCGTCATAACAAACCCGCAATGAAATAGATGTCTTCCAATGTAATTTCTAGAATCTCACCTTGTAGGTCAAATGCACCTAAATCATGATCCCAGTAGTTAATCAGAAACTCTAGCAAGAGGACATTGGATTGCATAGGTGAAGTACAAAAGAACTTTAGCAACCCACTTTGCCGCAATGTGTGCACCGTGGGGGCACTTCAAAGTGCATCTTGGTCCACAGTTTCATGTTCTCTCTCCCTCCACTCCAACACCATGTTTTAGCCTATCCATGAAGCCACCATCAAACATTAAAACTCATAAAAAAACTTTAATTTTGGCCCTAGGTATACTTTTTATATGTCGCGCAGTATACGAGACTGTCCTTTGGACATGTCGCATATCATACGCGGGTTGCTTTTGGGCAAGTCGCGTATAAAACCCGTGTACACTATTGTGTAAGTCACATACCCGCGTATACAAAATGAACTTCCTAAAGTTGGCTACATTAAAGTTTTGCATAGAATTGAAAATTTGAAAGGATGAAATGGAAGAGCACAAAGAGCTTAATTACCTGGCACTTGCAGATTTGAAATTCGTCCACTAGTTTGTCCACACCGAGCGATTGAAGGTAGAGGTAAAACTTGTCTATATTGGGTAAAAATATGAAATGGTGATTTTGATTTCTATTTTTGAACTATTTATAGAATAATTTCAAAATGTGGGTTTTTTAACCTATAGTTTTTAATTTTTATCAAAATTAAACTAATACCATGTCATGTTTTCTTAATGAAGCATGTCTAAGGTTACTCAAAGTTGTTTTTCACTCATATAGGGTAGGATTTTTGTCATTTATATGCATTTTTGCATCTATACCTAATCTTCCTTAACCCTAGGATCACTACTTTGACCACGGACTGTGGTGTTTAACCATTAGTACCTTGTCTATACCATTTTTGTTCCGTGGATAGGGCTTTCCTTCCATGAGTGCCCTAGTTTAGAACACATTGATTGTCTTTTGGTACTCATGCAACATTTGTCGTAGGTCTAGGGGAGCCATCTTAGTTATTTTTCACACCAAATTGAGCCTCATTTTGGTCTCTTTTTACAAGATATCCCCTTTATAATGCTCCCCTCCTTTATGGAGTTTCTTTAGGCCTAGGTCTAACTCCTCAAAACAGACTTGATTGCTGAGTAAACTTGTCCATTAAGGCTCGTTAAGAATATGTGAATGGGCATACACATTGGTGGTAGGTTGTCACTTTCTCGGACCATGTGGAATAATACAAGAAAGGATCACTCTATTTTCTACAGAATTGAGAAGAGTATTCTCAAGCATAGGTTTATCACTTTTTCGGACCAGAGGGACTAAAATTATGCAAAAGGAGCGCCCGATATGAGCTTAGTTTTCTCCTTTTTGTGCTCTGGACCTAAACATGAAAATGATGATGAGTGTACTTTATGTCTTTGTCATGCTCGTTAAACACTAAAGAACAAAGCATCGGGTTTACTGTTGTAAGCACCATTCCTCGTAACCAAATGGATCTTTCTGAGTGATCTTGCTTTCCTTCACACTTGTAAAACTCAAGCTATAAAGATGCTCTTGAAGGAGCATTGGGTAGGTGGTAATTTAACCTTTTTCGGACCTCTTTGACTAAGTACAAAAAAGGTGTGCCTTCTCTTCTTCGGAAGTTAAGAGAGTTCTTCTTTGGTATGTTTTATACTTTTTCGGCCTCAGGAGACTAAATTGGACAAAAAAAGGAACTCCTTGGAGTCTTCTTTGGATTTTTTAGACTCTCTAAACATGAAAACACCAACAAGCATGTACTAGTTCAGGCGCGTAAAATCCATGAATAAGTGACATTATCAAGCATTATTCCCTCTCCTCTTCAAGATTGTCAAAAATGAAGAGAGACCTGAGTTGACTTCCCTAGACTTGTTAAAATTTAACATGAAAGATACGGAAGAAGTATTATTTTTGGGTTACAGTCAGTGGTAGCATGTCCTCCTTGAACATATCACTCTATGAACTTTCTGATACTCATGTCTCAGTGTATGCTTTCAGCTCATCTATCACTTCGAGTTTCTTACTCCTCCACTTATCATTTATTCCTAGGGAATCTGATAATGTCTCCTAAATGACAGATAAGTCTAGTTGTCCTATCTGCAAAGTTAAAAGCTACCTTGAGTCACCTCTATGTGGTGTTCACTATTCAAGGATTTATTCCTGCATCTAATTATTATCCTAATTCCATAATTATCCTATCTGATATCACTTGTGTCTACCTTCCCTTATCCAGTTCCTAGTCACTCCTGTGATCCGTTGGAGGATCTATTGTCTTCCTTGTCACAGCATGGTTTGTCATCAACACTTCCTGAGGACGAAGACCTAGAGTTTTGACGATGGTACCTTAGGATTCACTTTCATCATTGGTGAAATCCTTTGCTTCAGTTGTTAGTTTTCACCTATTGATTGACAATCTGTTGAGTCCTTTCCATGTTCGAATTCAACACATCTATTCACATGGCCTAGATTGTACTGGTTCCTTTGGATTTCGACTGAGACCTTAGGTTCACATCTATAACCTAAGTTGCACAAGATTGTGTTGTGTTCACTTACACAGTTTCCATATTTTGAAGACTCATCATTGTATATTGTAGCTTTGATCCACTTTTGTGATATACATGGTCTTGTACCTGTATCATATGATGTAATCAAATATTGTAAAGGAGCTAGTGTTCCAGTATATTGAACATGGAATCCTAAGATATGATTTTGTATATGACATTGATATGTATTTGTTTCAAGTATTTCCTCTGCTTCCTTGGACTTCTGAGTTCTCCAAGATAATGATTATAATGTATTTCAGCTATCGCTTCCCTCTGACCTCACACATTAGGGGGCATATATTATCAGCCAAAATGGCACTTCTCCATTCGAGTCCTGACATTCATTATGTGGGTACACAAAAGGACAATTTGGATTGAAGTGGCCAAAACACTATAGATGTGCATGACCTTTGATGCATTATCCTCAAACCAGCCTTATATATTTTTATTCTAAGTTTATGGTTGCATACGCGACTATGTGCATTGCAACTCGTGTATCATATGCGAGTATAGGAATTGCAACCCACGTATACCTTGCATACGCGAGTCCCCTTTGAGCAACACGCTTATCATACACGAGTTTCCTATATTAATACTTGCGTATACCTTAATTCGACCTTAAAAAATATAAATCATGATTAGATGAGATTAGTTGGGCCTTAATCCATAACTATCCCAACTATCTCAACCATCCTAACCTTCGGAACCTCTCTATTTTGAAAGTATAAATAGAGGCCTTGGGATGGGGCTAATCAAGGAATTTTGGAGAGCAAAGTTATGCTGGTGGTATATCTTCAGAATCTTGGAGTAGCAGAACTCAGAGTCCTTTGGTTGCAGAGGAGTCCTTGTATCAAAAGTTGGGTTGTATTCTATCTTATTCACCGCTTGCCAATAAAGAGAATTCTTCTTTCAAACTTGTATTGTGTTTATCTCATGTATATTGATTTAATGAGTATGTTCAATTATATTATTAATATGCTTTTAATCTAACCTCTGATGTATATATGTATGAGATATTACTTGAAGAATTTTCTCTTTGTAGGTGAAGAGGTGCATCCCTAGAGGCTTTGAAGAAGATTGGAGCGAGAGAATATCAAGCTTGGATCAACCATTGTTAATCGGGAAAGCCAAGACTTTCTTCCTATTCTCTTTCCATTATATGTAAAATTTGATTGTCTGCAAGTTAGTAGTAAGTTGGTAACCCCAGACCCTAGGTTAAAAGGGTGTAATATCCTGAAAAACATTTATTCATGTTAAACTACTAGGTTTATCAAGCATACAGGGACGTAAGGGGAGGTGAATGCTAAGCCAGTGAGGTCATCCACATAGCTACATGCATCTAAAATAATTTAGCTCGCTTTAGCACCCACTATACCTACCACACCCAATACAAGGAAGGTCCCCTTCACTGCTACATAGTCCCTCAGAAAACCTTTCCCTCTAGTGCTATTCAAGGTTGGCATAGAAAGGTCCAAGTTGCTAACTCTAGAAACTTTTTCCTTCATTGGGTTTATCAAGCCATTCAGTCTCGAAGTCTCCCTAACTTCCAATTTCCTATGCTCTGTGATTCCAGGTTACATTGGGCTCAATTGCGCAACCCAATTCTTAGGTTTCTCACCAATTTCGGTTCGGCTAGTCATGATACCGCAATAACGATGCACGCTAAGAATGCACCCTAAGAATGCTAACTATATTGGGTATGATCTTTTTTTTCTTCTCTCTTACGCCTAGAGTTCGAATGAGTTTTCATGAATGAAATGAGGATGGGATTTTCCTCATGCAACCTCCCATTGGATCGATTTCCATGCATATGGTTGACTTCTTGGGCAATCAATGATGCACACTTGTGGTACTTCTTCATGCACTCATTAAACTTGGGAGATTCATTCTCATCCGTTGTTTCTCCACATGGTTAAATACCAATTAAGGGAATCTAATGAGATGGTTCATGTCATTTATGGCATAGGGATTCAAAATATAACACTTGGAAGTAACGGTCACATCCCACAACCCCTCACCTCTACCTAGTGGATAAACCCCTCACCTCTACCTAGTGGATATCATAGCCCTTTATTCATGTTGCCTCCATAACAAGCCTTGAACATTTTATTTGTATTATAAATGGTTACATGTTTTTTAATTTTCCATAAATTAAAATTACGAACACAAGGTATACAAATAAAACAAAATACAACATTTATGTTTACAAATCGGTCATTTACTAGCGAGACTTCTGCCTTAAAATCCACCCTAGAAATTATACATCACATATACATAATATTTACATAACAAAACAAATGCATTCGAAAGGTCAAAATAAAACAACTGTTTTTAATTTGAATTTGCATGAACATACAAATTAAGGTCTTAAGTCATCCAACTCACTTTTAAGTTCTTAAGTCGTCCACCTCATTTTTGGAAGTTGCTAGAGGAGAACGCTATGCAAATGGACTCATTTATAGTTAATGAAAAATATGTTCAAATGGACTCATTTATAGTTAATGAAAAATATGTTCAAGATTATTCACACATCATGCTAAAGTGTTTTGATGATGATGATAGAATTTAGGGTCTAATACATACAATACATGTATAAGTTGCTGCCGACAAACTTTGTTAAAATATATATGGGTACCAATTTTAGTGAAGAGTTTATTATTTGAACTGATTTCTTTCTAAATGAGTTAAAAAAAATAAATTTTGAAAATTTTAAATTAAATTGTTATTAAAAAAAACATCATATATGTTTACTAAAAATATTTAAACTTTTGAAATAATTTAATTCTAGAGTGATTGGATAACGGTGCAATATGACATTTACTATTTCGTTAATAAAATCAGTTATAAAAAATAATGTGAACTTTCCATGAGTGATTAGTGTTATACTATTTGTTTGAGATTAACCCCAACTACCTGGTTAATTAGTACAAACTACCTAGTTAATTAGTACAAAGTCTTATTCATGATAATATTAAATTTGAAATTAATGTTATAATTTCACATAATAGATTTTGCCCCTGCTCAAATAGACTTAAATATTAAATGTAATCAAATGGTTTAGTTTTCTCTCTTTTTGTTGTGTTCATAAGTTGTATGTGAGTGCTATTGTAAGTTCTTTTTACAACTTGAAATACGGAACACACTCAATAAAGAAAATAAAGAGGGAAGTATTTTGTATGCTTCTATTAAAGAACGAGAAGTCTATCTTGTTTACATAATGAATGAAAGAGCGTATCTAACAAATAAGTAGGGATATCTCATAATTGTCTAAGAATTTAATTTATTTTTTGTTTAACTATGTTATGAGACTCTTACACATTTTCATTTGACTATACATTTCCTTTTTGAAGTATGGAATTATTGCCCCAAAAGACAATGAATGGGACATTGATTATTTGTTGGCTCGACACATACAAGAGAACCAAACTCTGAATGCATATTTAATTAATGATGAAGGTAATAATTTCCAAATTGGTTCAATTGTTGTTAAGAGTGAATATCTAAAATAGGATAAACCTTCATGAGACTAGTAGTTATATATTCATGGATTACAAATGAGGTGAAATCGTGTATCACTTTACAAACCTAGTCATTAGTACAAACTAAAAAAAATTGAAACCTCAACTCGATTTCAAGTTTAGTTTCTCTACATGTAGTTTAATGCACAAACCCCAACATTTATGATCATTTCAAAATTATAACTTTCAGACGTTTAGACCCTTAGAACTTTCCGAGTTAGTACAAAGTTTTAGACATTTTTATAGAGAGGTTGAACCGATCTATATACCGGGTATCGAATCAACAACAAAGAGTAGGTGGAGGAGGACATGGACAAGGAGGAACTTTTGGAACTAGTATGGAAGGACGACGTGGAGGAACGATACACTCATACAATTATAATGAGATTAGTCATTTAGTATGATAGTGTAATGTCTTTCAGAGAAGACCATGGTGCAACTATAGTCGGGTAAACACTCATAGTATTGAAGAATTTCTCGAGCTTATTACAAAATTGGAGAATCATGCACAATGACTGACAAATTTGATTAATTCCGAGCCATGTGATAACCATAGTCCAACCCTATCATGATTCAAAGTAAGAAGGACACGGAAAATAGCAAAATCTAGGTTGACTATCAAATTCTGAATTCTGAATATTTTCATGATCCCTTTCCTATTCCCTTCAATGAGGAAGCATTGGACCAAATTGTTGGAAATGGGGCCTTTTTTTTTAAACTTGGATTTTTGGGCTATCATCAAGTGCGGATTGTAGAAGAATATAAGAAGACAATCTTCACTATCGAATGGAGGCCCTTTTCTTATAGTGTTATTCCTTTTGGACTAAAGAATGTGTATGCAATCTTTTCGAGGATTGTCATAGCATATTTTAAAGTATTCATCCACAAGTTCTTAGAGGTATATTTGGAATATTGTATAATCTATATCCTATTAAACTATCATGTGGTGCTACTCTGATTGATGTTGGAACATTGCTGCCAGATCCATATTTTTTTGAACTTACAGAAATATATTTTTTGTGTTCCCTTTGGTAATTTATTAGGTCACATTGTTTTTCGCATTGGATTGTTGGTTGATCCTATAAAAATTGTTGTCATTGTGAATTTACTACCCCCAAATTCTATTAATAAGTTGAGATCTACTTTGGGCCATACTGTATTACGAATGATTTATCCAAAATTATGCTTCCATTACAACTCCTTTGGAACAAATCCTAAAGAAAGAAAAAGTATTTTAGTGTGTAGAAGAATGTGAAAAGGATTTTTCAATCTTGAAGGAGAAAATGGTTAGAGTCCTAATTCTTACATTTCTTGATTGGGAAAAGGAATTCCATGTACATGTTGATGCATCCAAAAAATTTCTTGGAGTTGTGTTTGGCCAACCTGGTGGAGGTGAAATTGACCACCCTATCTACTTTGATAATAGGAAACTTCTCTGGTTGAGTGCAACTATACAACAACATAAATGGAAGGATTGGTGATGACTTATGCCTTGTAGAAGTTTCACCACTACTTGATGGAAGGACACTTTAATTTTTTCATAGATCTGTCAGCTCTCAAGTAACTAGTGAATAAAAATGTGTTAGAAGGGTGGATTTGCATATGATTTCTCTTATTTCAAGAATTCTCTTTCGAAGTAATTGCCAAACCCATAAAATACAATCATGGACTTCATCTATCATGACTAGAAACAAGAAAATATGGAAGATCGATTAATGAGCAGTTACTCGATGTAGATTTGTTTGGAGTTGAGACCATTCTACACCATTTAGAAGAGATTTCCTTGTTTCTAACCACACATAAGGTGACAAATGACTATACTACAACTCAGAAAGGTCATATGGTAGTAAAAAATGTGGAATATTACCATAAAAAAATGTGGAATATCAGTTGATAAGAAGACAATTATATAAGCTCAAGACTAATGAAATTTTACACTATTTCATTCTAGATCATGAATGATCATATATCTTATGGGAATCCCATGAAGGTGTTGCAAGAGGCCATGTTGGTGGAAAACCAACTAGAAGGAGGATTCTATAGGCAGGATTATGGTGGCTAATTGTTTTTTAATGATGCTAAAAGCTATGCCAGAACATGTGATGTCTACTGAGGAGTTGGGAATCCTTCTTTGTGAGATGAGATACCACTTCATCTAGTATGTTCCCTTCAACCATTTGAGAAAATTTTGGTTGATTTTAGTGGCCCCATTAACCCTCCTGGAAGACTCTCAAAATTCCGTTGCACCATTACCACAACAAACTCTTTGAAGAAAAGCGTTGAAGCAACGCCAATACGAGATTATTACACATAAACAATAGCCACAATATCATTACTCTGCTTTGGGTGTCCGAGAATCCTTAGAAACGATCAAGGTATACACTTCCTAAATAACACCATTTTGGATTTAAAAAAGAAATTTGTGATACAACATCATAAGAGAAGTCCATATCACATGCAAGCAAACGACACGATTTAATCTTTCAACAAAATTTTGGAGATGGCTTATCTAAGGTATGTTGTGCAAACCAAATTGAATGGGATGAAATATTTCTTGGGGTATTATGGGCATACAAGCCCACTACAAAAGAACTACACAAAAAGACCCCATTCCATCTAGTGTATGCAAGGGAAGAAGTAGTTCCTGTCGAGGTTGTCATTCTTGTTCTCTACATTGCACATGCAACTCACCTAGCCAAAGAATATTATGTTGAGGAAAGGCTAGGAAAATTAAATGGAACTAGAAGAGTCCTACGTTTTTGGTGGATATCATGTAATATTGGAGAAAGGAATATATAAATCTTGGCATGACTACCACATCAAGAGGAAACACCATAAAGTGAACACGTTCTACTAGACAACAAGTTCTTGAAGGACCCAGGAAAACTTTGAAGATGTACTAGTTGGGAAAATTTCTTGTTGTGAAAGTCAGAGACTCTAGTTCTGTTAAGATTGCACAACTCGATGGGATTCTAATAAAAGGATCAGTGAATGGTGCATGCCTTTATACCTATAATTATTCTTAGTAATCCAATCATATAGCACTCCTATCACACCGAGTGAGTTAGTGTAGGATTTAGTGTTGCAATTTTAGTTTTGATTTGTTGCATTAGTTTATTTGGTTTGAGTTTTTCACCAATCATCTGTGTTTTCTACAATTTTTGAGTTATCTAAACTAGACCGTTGTTGTTGGGGAACAAAATATATTCCATTATTTTCACCAACCAGAAATTGTGTTGTGTCAACCAACCCTGTTGTCCCATATTAAAGAGCCAATAAGGCACAATTAGAACAAATTAACTATTGTCTTTTGGGAAATCACCACCAAAATCCTCTTTGACCATTTCAAACCCTTACTACATATTCCATTAATGAAGTGTCTCATCCCCCTTTATGGCATGTTTTTAACATTAAAACCAGCTAAGTACCACCTTGTTAGTCACTTTTCTCCTTTGGTAATTGAATCACTTTCGATCTAGATCCATTATGAAACCAAATCAATGTGAGCACAGAGCTATCCTTCAACCCCTAGTATAATTTGAATACCAACAACATTTACCATACATGGGGAAAGGAGCAACAACTAGCACCTCAAGAATCAAATCCCAAGCCAAGTAGAAAGGACCAATGCACATAAAGACACTTGATCCCGAGATCAATTTTCTTAGATATTTGGAGGGAAAAGTTGATTTAAATATACTAGTTGATTGCAACTTTTCATATGGGGATCTGTACTGGTGCAGGGTCGACCAACCACAGCCAATCCAACCAACACCTCCAAGATCTAGTGGATCCTACACTTAGTTGGACTACCAAATTTATCCCTTGGCCAAATTCTGTGCTAAAATTGCCTCCCCGCAATTTGGTCAACAAGGTTTTTTGCAATAGTGTTTCTGCATGGGGGTTGCGGGATGCCGATATCTATCTTCAAAGTTTTCTCCTCGCAAATTTATTTCCACAACATCTTTTTCGTAAGCGGGTTGTGGGATGCAGGATGCGAGATGCCAACCAACTTTCCAAAGTTGCTCCCCTGCAACTTCCTTTCTGCAATCTTCCTCCCGCAATCTTTTTCGACCGTTCGATCGATGCGGACTTCTCCATGATCATCGATCTACACTTTGGAGTGGATCTCACAAACTGTTGTGGATCTCTCCTAGACCGTCAGATCTCTATCTGCTTACTTAATCTCCACCATTCATTCTCTATAATAAACTGGTTAGGACAGAAAATCTGCGCATTGCGTCGATTGATCATGGAGTCGATCAATCCATCTTACAAAATCTAAGGTTCATTAGCCTAACACCTCTATGCATGCATTTACGAACTAGTCCATTCATTCAAGTAACAATTTCATGTGTGAATCAATGATTTTATAGAAATGCATAGATGTTCAGAAAACCGCCGAAGTCATCTCTTCACGAATACACAGCTCAATTAGTAAATGCATCTAGGCTAATAACACTGCAAACACACAGCTACACCTTCTATTAAGCAAACATGCAAACACACAGTTTAGATCTCTACTTCAGTTTTCCCAAAACATTTACAAGCGAAACCAGACGCAGGTCTGTCCATCTCTCTCTGCAAATTTGGAATCCTAATATTGAAGAGAAAAACCCTTATCCCTTACCTAAGCTTCCTATTTAACCTAAACTATAACCTCCTACAACCTGAGTGGTCTTGCAACTAAAAAAAAAAAAAACAGAGCGTAATGGAAATATCCCTATCTCAACAAACAAAGGGTGGTGTGATCTCCACGCAGGGATTCATGATCTGCCATTTTTTCTATTGATGCTAACAAACTATGACTTAGAAAAACAACCCAAAATCTGCCACAACATGTGACCAACTCATCACATTGCTGGCAGGCCACGATACTCCTGCATCAGACTCCCTAGCTTGAAACTCATCATGGCTCATGTCCATGAGCCTCCCTTCTTGCTATTTTTCTATAGGATTGTAGCAAAGACCCAAGATACAAAACCTGGGCAGTGTTCGCATTTTGAACAGTCCATTCAGCCATGGCTTCTAGCACTATGAACTCATAACATGTCATTTGGTTCCAGCATACGTTCAAACTTCATTAAATAATTAGAATCATATTTCCTCTGACCTGTAAACAAATTGTCAACAAGATCACCTTCATCTATGTCTATATAATTCATCCTCCCTGTTACAACAATAAACATAAAATTGTGAGCATAATGATGCATGATATCCAAGAACTCTCTAATTGAATTCTTTGGTCTTCTTCCCTTTTTCTTGTTACTGTCACATCACTATCCATGGTAACTTTAGTAACCATACACTTCCCATTATTTTTTATAAATTCATACTGTGCTTCCTCCATCAATGTCATACTTGCATTGGACAATTCTTGCTGATCTGTTTTGTTCTTCAGCCAGCCACTGCACACCATGTTAGTCAATTCAACTTCATTGTCATTTGCTTCAGCTTTCCAATCAGTCACCATTTTATTATATGTCATCATCAAGTACTAATTATTAGCCTCCTCTTTATTACCCTTGAATAGATGAATACTATGCGTCTTCTCATTCATTTCAAAAGAATAGACATTCCTCTTACCCTCATGCACTGCTTCCTTGTCAAACTGCCACAGGTCTACCTAATAAAACATGACAAGCATCCATCTCAGTAATGTCACATCTTACCTCATTCTGATAGCTTCCAATCTAAAACTTTACCTGGCATTGTTCTCTCTGAAGAATTTGATGACCTTTCTACAGCCATGCAACCCTATAGGGTTCTGGATGTACTGTCTTCCTCAACTTTAGCTTGCCCACCATCTCTGTAGACACCAAAGTATGAGTACTACCACTATCAACAATTAATTTACAACACTTGCCTTCAACCTTACAAACTATCTTAAATAGGCTCCTCTGGACTGACTCATCGATTACTTTCCTCATCAACAAGGCTTCACACAATTCAGGGTAATTCTCAACCACCTCTAATTCCTTTGGACCTTTAGGTTCAGCTTGCACCACTTGTGCTCCTCTCTGTCTGGAAACATTTTCTAGACAATCCCATGACATGTGACCTAGTTGTCTACATTTGTAACACATCATGGGTCCACCTCTTCCTCTTCCTCTTCCTCTTCATGTAACAACTCAAAAATTCGTATAAATTTAAAAATTTTCAAGTGACATAAAATGTCAAATGTCTATGCTAATGAACCATTAACTGTTAGTGGATATTTAAACAATTTGAAAGAGAAACAAAGTTTACTTCTTTTCTATGGTTCTGTATAACTTAAAGGATTATCTTAAATACTATGTTAGTACTGTTTTAACATAGTAGTTGAAATTTTTCAAAAAGTATGTTATAGCGGATTTCACCACACTAGCTGAATCACACATTGTATGGCCTTCCCCTGTCCTGCTGCAGACTCATTAGCCCCTACAGACCATTTTTTTCCTTTTGATGTATCATTGACCATCCCTAAAAACATTAGAAAAATGATATACATGGCCTTTTCCCCGATAACCGCGTACATACATGGATATTCCCTCTATAGTAGCGTACATCGGGATGTGTGCATAATCCAAAATCCTTTGGAGCGTTCCTTGACTTGGATCCGACTCATATGACTCCTGGCCTTCCATATGCCTTGAGATCGCACAGATTCGACCCTTCAGTATCCATTTGAAAATCTATATAAGGAACCCATTGAGACATTGAAAGCATAAGAGAGAATTGAGAGTATCGAAACTATAGTCCATTGTTGCCAGAACTATACTTGAGTCTGCATCCCTTTGTCCCTTGGAGCACTGTTGTGTTCTTCCCAAGATTTCCTTCTGCTTGTAAGCTTGCTATCGAAGTGATGGAGGATTGAGGTGGTGGAGGCCCAAGTGGGGGATTCAGTTTCTCCGGTTCGCAGACATGACGTCAGAGGTTGTCACTTGTAATCTCTGATTCATATTAATAGAAATATCTTTTCTTGTCCAGTAATGTGTATTTGAATGAATATTGTATCCATTGGAATATGTCAAATGCTTTTACATTATTGATTATATATGCTAGAATAGATCTAACACCATGAAATATAGTATGCTTGTATTGTTTACTTGTTGTTGAGGACGTGCTATAACAATTCAAGCTGAAGATTGGAAAGCTCAACGGGGATCTACTTCAACCGTCCGGAATAAGGTACAAGGTTCGATTCTTTAGTGTTAGATGTTTTATTTCTATTGCATATTGGGAAAGATTGATTTCTGGAGTCTAGCTGTCTGTTGTGGTACCCCAAGCCATAGGAATTTCTCTCCGTAACAGAATTGGTGACTCCGATGGGGAGTTCCTAGTAATTGTCCTTTGGGGGTTGATCTCTTGGCATTCAATGTATTTGAATTGCTCTCTTTCTCTTGTTTCTGTGTCGGGTATGGGGGCATGTATGCCTGGTAGAGCCTGATTGGTGTGAATTTAGTCTCAGCCTATCTGTTTGCTTGAATTTGTGCATCTTTTTCTTCCTGTACGCAGGTTTGTCACTTACAGTCGCGTATACACGTGGGTTCCTCTGGGATTTCCGCGTATACACGCGGGTTTACTGCGCACAGTCGCGTATACCCTGGTTTTTTACATTTTTGTGGAAGATAGTGGATTGTTGGGTGAATACTGTTAGTTGCTGAGTCTCATTTGGCACTGTTTGAGTCTGTTAATACCTCTGTTTCTGACCAGAAACGTTTTTTTTTAGCCTAAATTTTTTCTTTTAGGAAAGTTCTTGTCATGGCATCTTTGATTTTTTGTTTGAGATTAGTGCATTAGAGTCCTTTTTCCTTAGTTCTTTGCTGGAATGTTGTTTATGTGTGCTTGCAGAGTCTGGGGTGGTTAGAATCATTCTTTTGCTTTTTGTATCTCTTTATTTTCAAAAAATCCAAATTATTTCCTTATCATCATGCATTGCATTATGCATTTTGCATTGTACTTGCATTAGATCTAGATTTGCTTTAGAGTAATAGTTAGGAATTCATATAGGGAAATTTGCATTCAGCATTTGAAGAAGAAATGGTGCATTCACGTAGTACGCATACCCTGTTTTCATGGACACAATGCATGTGCATTGATTGTTAGGTGTGCATTTTACTTCTTGTTGTGTCATAACACCATTAGTTGCACGACCATATCCTATTTTGAAGTAATAAAGCCAAACTAAAATCAACGCTAAATAAAATGAATTACACTCTTTTCTTTTCTAGGGTGCACCAACAAGCTTAGGTTTTAGGATCTTGGAATAGTCCATTGTAAGTTAATTCTCCAAGATCACTAAACTACAACAACTAGGTGTCTGTCCAGGGAGTGTGTGAAATCCTTGGTATAACCAGCGTTCTCAGGAAGCTCCTCTCAAAAGGGAGTTAAGCACTAGGCAGTGTGAGCGGTTGTTGATTGGGATAACCCCTAGTCGAGAACTGTGTAGCACCAGCGATATAGCGAGGATTGTATTCATATCTGGGGACTCTTTCGGGAGTTTTGGGATTTGCTACCCTGCCCATACGGTCAATATCACCTGCGACTGTGTGCCTGAGCGTTGATTATATTGAGGTGACCTTAGTGACCTTACCTAGGATATCAAGGGGGTACGTGTAGAGGTTATTCTGCATGTGTCCCGCCCAGGTTGGGGTCGGACAGCACAGTCGTTTTACACTTTGAAGCTGAGGGCCACAATAATTGGTTTCGAACCTCCGCTTGTGGTGACAAGGGCCTCTCAAGCCTCTCCTAGGCGAGACATACCAGCCACATTCAGGATCTCACTTATCTAGCCCTTGTTTGCTTGCTTTTGGCTTTAGATTTTATAGTGATTGCTCTGTGCATGCTAGTTGGCCTAGGGTTGACGTAAATAGAGAGTATTTGCTCTTTTGTTGAGTCATTGTGGAGTCGGGTGCGGTTCCGCGTCGTTCTCGTCGGTTAGCAGGACTTCCGCCTTCCACTTCTCCTCCTCCTTTGGGAGAGGGGCCTAGATGGTCCAGGCAGACTGTGTCACACACTGATTCACACACCATGGAGGATCATTCAGAGACTATTCCTGACCCACCTCCTCCTATTCGTATTGACGATGGGGAACTTACTCCTACATACGATCCCTCACCTGACCTAGCTGAGATTGGTCCCGTTATTTCCCAGATAGGATCTTTGCATGATAGACCTACTCATACTAGGCCAGATTCCCCATTGACCCGATACCGGTATGGAATGCTGGATGATGCCGAGACTCACTTTGACCCTCCTAGCACCAGCTATGGTAGTTATGTTACAACTGCTTTTCCTATGCACAATTTGACATTTCATGTTGAATCCGACTTTGACCCTAACACTATACCTGGGGGCATTCCCATGCCTTACCTTGCGGAGAGGTTTGGGAGTACTAGTCACATTTCACCTTCCATCCCAGCGGTGGAAGCTACATCTTATATACCTTCTAGGTCTAGAGTTAGTGATCCCATAGCGATACCAAGTTCTAGACGAGTGACGATAGGCACTAGCACGTATCTTATTACCGAGATTCCTTCGTCCTCGCTTCCGAGTTCTTCAAATGTGAACCCTCCACCTTACTCTCGTGGTCCTTCGAGTCAGCACATAGCTACGATTTAGATCCGTACTGCGATTACTAGACCAGTTGTGTCTCAAGCCTACATACCACCCGTGGCTTCGGGAGGTTATGTTCATGTTTCTATAGGTCAGGTTGCTACTTCCTCGACATATATCCCTACTTCCAGTATGTATATTCCTACTTCCGGAACGTATAATCCTACCTATGGAGTGTCTCATGGGGCATCGCAAGCGGTGACCTATGGACCCTACTATGGGGCGCAATATGGACAGGTCTCTCCACCTTATGGAGGCAGGTATTCACAACCTGCTTACTCTCCTAACTATGGCTTTGTAGCTCCTACTAGTCAAGGTCCACCTCATTATGCTACTTCCACGCCACCCTATATGGGTCATATAGGAGGAGGTCACTATGGCCAAGGTCATGGTGGTAACCAATCCTATATGAACCAGGGAGCGGCCCCTAGACCTCATCATCCTAGGCTCCCTTTCCTCGCGACACTCAATTTACCTGACTTATCGAGACTTACGAACGATCCTGTGGCTCATGACCCAGCTTGGTCGGCTGTCCCTACCAAGCTTCCTTCGGACATACCTAAGTTCGAAGGCAAACTAGGAGAGGATCCAAGTGAACACGTTACGACATTCCACCTATGGTGCTCTTCCAATTCATTGCATCAGGACTCATTCCGTTTGAGACTATTTCAACGCACCCTTACAGGGCCTACGAAGAAATGGTATATAGAGTTACCTAGGGGTGCCTTTACTTTGTTCGACGACCTTGCGATGACTTTCCTTAATCACTTCCAGCTACCAGTACGCTATGATGTTGGTACTGAACTCTTGTCGACATTTCGGCAAGATAAATCCACCCATATTTCTGATCATATTCAGGAGTGGCGTAGATGGAAGAGATTAATTAAAGCCTTTATACCATTGGAGTTCCTCCTTGAGTGGTTCCTCAAATATTTATTGCCATATATCGCGAAGGATGTTTCCACATCCGGAGTGCAGAATGAGGAACAAGCCATCTTTAGGGCGCATGAACTAGACTTGATCTATGCTCAGTCTGGTTTGTTATATGAGATTATACCTAATGCCCCTCGTTCTAGTTACGATCCCAAGGTCAAACCTGGACCACGTGCCGATGGCATTGTGGGTAGTGCAAGTAAGAAACCTGCAGGTTCGGTTGTGAAACAAGTTGCTGAGTTGTCTATCAACCAATCTACCTCGGGACAAGCTACGGCTTCGTCTCAGCCTGCCCAAGCGGCGAATGTACTTGCTGTGCAATCGTCCGACCAGAAGGGTAACCAGCAACCCAGACGGAATAGAAAAAAGGGTAAAAACAATAATAATAAGAAGGGTGGGAATAAAAATGAGAATGCCAATAATAATGACAAGAACAATAAAAATGTTGGGGGGGACAAGCAGAATAAATGTAAGGTTAAGTTTCCTTGAAAACTTTGTAAGGACGATAACCTCACTTACTTGTGCCCTAGGATGGATGAAGCTTTGAAGTTCATAGCACAAGGCCTAGCTGTGTTAATGAACCCTTTACCGCATAACCAAAATATGAACTCGAAGTCCCATGATCAATCTAGTGATGAAGATCCACCTGAAACTAGTGGTCGTGGGTGCATTAATATGGTCCATGCCGCGAAATTTGTGACGCGTTTGAAAGATTATTCTTCATCACAACCCAACCCAGGCAAAGAGCCTGATCCACCAGGAACCCCTTTGCGTATTGACAAACCTGCGGATAAACCTGAGGCTGCACCTCGCATTCCTAAGGGGGTACTTAAGCGTTCGGGGCATAACCCAAATGCCCGAGCCGCCCAGAATTATTCATTTGTCGAGGACTTGGGTCATACTCCTTGTGCGATGTCTGCATTGGAAGTGTTTCAGAGTTGTCCGTCACAAAGGAAGGCTTTGCTTTCCGCTCTTGGTGTGAATGGTGATGATTCTTCCTCAATGATCAAATTTGAAACTGCAGGACATCAGCCTCGCTTGCCCTACTATGTGTCCCTTTTGGTGCATGTAGAATGTCTTAATATGATCGTCAAGCGTACTGTGATTGACGAGGGCGTTGCTGCTTCTGTGATGTCTATCTTGTTGGAAGGGTCTTGGTTCTCCTGAGTTGTCAAAGTCTACGACCATGTTAACTACTTTTGATGGGAGATCGTTTAGGCCGCACGGTATCCTTCCTTCTCTTAAAGTCCGTTTGGGAGGGAAGACCGTTGCGATAGAGGTTGAGGTGGTTGATGCGCCCCTTGACTACAATCTCTCACTGGGAAGGAATTGGATGTATAGTATGCAATCCATTGTGTCTTCCGTATTTCATGTTGTATGCTTTCCTCATAATGGGAAGATTGTAACGATTGATCAGATGACATTCAAGAATCCGCCTGTTAGTGCATCTTCGGAAGCTTCGATTCCGAAAGTCGAACATTCCCAGCCGGCAACTAGGAGTATGGGTGTAGGTATGTATCCTTCCCTCATGGGAACCTTTAGTTTTCCTACACCCATCCTCATGATAGGAGCTAGTTTCGATTGTGCTTCCACGTCTACGAGATCGGTGCCTTTTCGCACAAGTCATATGGGAGATCCTTGGATTCTTCCTTCACCGAGTCCTTCGAGTGAGGCCATTGAGATGAGTGTGCCATTGCCTGCAGTCATGATAGCTTACCAAGCTAATCTTCAGTCTGCTGCAAAGCCTTGTTCTTCTTCTTCACGGACAGAGGAAGAAAACCCCTATCTGCTGCCGGCATAGGAAGTACAGTCTTCTCATGCCCACGATTTCCTTGATACGGTTTTCCCTTCAGATGAAGCGATCATCGAGGCTATGTCAGGAGTTGAGCCACCATGGGAGGAACTTCATCATAGATCATATTTCCTTCCAGAGCTTGACCTTTTGGAGCATGAGGATTATAGGGAGATTCTTAGACAGAAAGTTGGTAGACCCATGATTCCATTAAACTCTCCTAGTCAGATGGCTGATGGAAACATGGCAAATATATCGTCAACTATGCCTATCAACATTTCTCGCAACCCTGATACAATTGAGAATGTCTACATTGGGGTGGATTGTTCCCAAGATGAGATTCGCGAGTATACCGAGCTATTCAAGGAATTCCATGATGTTTTTTCTTGGTCTTACAATGAGATGCCAGGGATTGACCCTCGGATTGTCAAACACAAAATTAAGACTTACCCCAACGCGAAGCCTGTTCGACAGCCTTTACGCGCGGTAAATCCTAGGAAAGCACCCACCATAAAGGCAGAGATAGAGAAGCTATTGAAAGATGGTTTCATCTATCCCGTTCCCTTGACGGAGTGGGTTTCAAACCCCATTCCGGTAGATAAGAAGCAAGGAGCGATCCATATATGCACTGATTTCTGTGATTTAAATCGTGCCTGTCCTAAGGATAACTTCCCCACACCGTTTATAGATCAGATTTTGGATGAGTGTGCGGGTAGCGAGGTGTTCTCCTTTATGGACGGCTTTTCCGGGTATAATCAAATTCAAATTAAACCCGAGGACCAACATAAGACCGCATTTATTTGTCCTTGGGGAACATTTGCGTATCGAAAAATGCCTTTCGGCCTTAAAAACGCCGGAGCTACCTTTCAGCATGCAATGACCTTGATTTTCCACGATCTCAAGTCCATTATTGAAGTATTTTTGGATGACCTCGCTGCTCATTCTCACATAAGGATGCGTCATTCTTATCACTTGAGATTGGTGTTCGAAAGATGCCGGCACTATGCTGTTAGATTAAACCCTCATAAGTGCATGTTTTGTGTGAAATCAGGTCGTCTGTTAGGATTTATCATTTCAAAAGAGGGTATAAGAGTCGACCCCTTGAAAGTGGAGGCAATACTTCAGTTGTCTCCCCTACGAAATATTCGTTATCTTCAGTGTTTGCAAGGCATGGCAAACTTCCTACGAAGATTAGTTGTCAATTTCGCCAATTTGACTAGAGGTTTCATGCGTCTCCTGAAGAAGGATACTCCCTTTGAATGGGATGAGCGAGCCCAGGAGTCCTTCGATGCACTTAAGCGAGCCCTAGCATCGGCCCCGGTGATTAGTCCTCCGGATTATAGCCGTGATTTCCTATTATATGTGGTCGTGTCTTTAGAGACGATTGGGATGGTTTTGGTTCAGGAGGATGAGGAGCTCCAGGAGCATGTCATATATTATCTGAGCCGAAACCTTATTGACGCAGAGATTCGGTATTCTCATGTCGAGAAGCTTGCCTTGGCTACCGTACATGCAGTGCAGCATTTGAGACATTATATTCTCCTTCGCCAAACCTTGGTTGTTTCCCATGTCAATCCATTTCAGTTCGTCCTCACACGTATGATGATTGGGGGAAAATATAATAAATGGATTTTCATCCTGCAAGAGTTTGATCTCGAGTTTGTTTCGACAAAATCAAAGAAATATTTAATCTTTGCAGAGCTCATATCGGATTTTCTGAGCGAGGCTGAGGAGTCAGTATGTGAAGATACGTTCGTTGATGAACACATTTTCTTGATCTCAACGGCTGACCCATGGTACGGTGATATCATAGTATATTTGCAAACGCAGAGGACCCCTACTCACCTCTCCCAGGATAAGCGACGTTGATTACATCACGTTTCCAAGAACTACCTCATAGTGGACAATACTTTGTACCGCCATGGAGTACATTCCCTTTTACGACGTTGTTTAACTCATGACGAGGCTGAGGTAGTGCTTAATGATTTCCACGGAGGGGCGTGTGGTGGTCATTTATCTGGGCTTGCTACAGCCCAAAATATTTTGAGAGGAGGATATTTCTGTCCGTCGATCTTCAAGGATTGTATTGAAGCGGTCAAGAGGTTCCACCCTTGCCAGGTGTTCGTACGTAACATGCGCTCGAAGCCTGCCCTGTTACACCCTATTATCACCACCAGTCCCTTCACCAAGTGGGGGCTAGATTTTATGGATTGCAACCCAGCTTCGGCTGGGGGGCACCATCATATCATAGTGGCTGTCGATTACTTCATGAAATGGGCTGAGGCAATGCCTACAGTAAAATATAACGGTGAGACAACCGCTCACTTCATATTCAACCAAATCATCTCTAGGTTCGGGATTCCGAGAGAGCTTGTCACTGACCATGGCTCGCACTTTCAGAATCGTATGATGGAAGAGTTGGCATCCAAGTTAGGATATAAGCAAGATCACTCCTCTTCTTACTATCCTCAAGTGAATGGACAGGTTGAAGCTGTGAATAAATCACTTAAGTCCATTCTCCAACAAACCATCGCACAAAGCAAGATGAATTGGCATATTATGTTGTACCCTGCTTTGTGGGCATACCGAACCGCGGTAAAGACTGCCACTGGTTTTTCTCCATATCAGCTTGTTCATGGAGTGGAGTCAATATTGCCGGTTGAATGCGAGATTCCTTCGTTGAAGTTAGCCGTGGAACTCTTACCAGACACTTCACCTTTGGAGGAGCGTTTGGTTCACCTTGAGCAACTCGATGAGTAGCGTAGAGATGCCTTGGTGACTCTAGAGGTTAATAAGCGTCACGTGAAGGCCCAATACGATAAGTTTGTCCGTCCAAGAGTGTTTAGTGAGGGAGACTTGGTCCTTTTGTGGGATCAATCGGAAGAACCCTTGGGGGCAGGGAAGTTCAATCCTATGTGGCGTGGTCCTTACGTGGTCAAGCATGTATTAGAGAAGGGTGCCTACAAGTTAGTGGATTACGAAGGGACAGTCTTGGCGGAGCCTAGAAATGGGCTCTATCTTAAGAAATACTATGCATGATCTTTAGCCAAGGCTGTTTGTTGTATATTATTGTACAACTTTTTTGTATAGTTAGGTCTTGTTTATCGTGATCGGGTTTGTGATTAGTTTCCATTTCTTGTGGCAGATGTCAATGGAATCTTCCACCTACATAGGATTCGCGGATGGTGCAAGCCGTCACACTCAACACTCAGCCTCAGCTGCTTGGGTGATTTATACTCCTATGGGTCATGTACTGTCTTCAGGAGGTGTATGTCTACGGCCATCTTCCAACAATGTTGCTGAATATAGTGCCGTTATCGAGCTTCTACGGGATGCCATTTCGCATGGTGTTCTCTCTCTTGAGGTACGTCTTGATTCAGAGTTAGTAGTGTCACAGCTAAATGGTTTGTACAATGTTAGAGATCCGACGTTATTGAGGAGATTCTTATGTGTGAGATTGCTAGAACGACAATTTGAGAACATAACATATATACACATTCCAAGAAATTATAATCAAATTGCTGACTCATATGCTAACTATGTGTTAGATTGGCATTTGTTTCATTCATTATAAATTAGTCATAAACACAATTTTTACACATGTAAATAAATAAACTGATCACCATAAAACTTTTTTATATACATCAAAAATGTGGTAATACATAATGTCATAATACAAAATTGGGGCTTTGAAAGCCACCATCAGATACACGGTAGTACAAAATAGATACACTCCTAGGTGTCTAGTCTTGTGGAGGTGGATGAGGGTTGTGATCATGATATGTCACCACGGCTCTAGCTAGCCACCGGAATAATCGCACCCATGCGCGTGGTACACCCACCACCTGTCTCTGCATAGCCTCAGGCAAGTCCTTGACTTGCGCCATGGGAATCCTGTGAGTCAGTCGTATGAAGTTGGTATGGATGCTTTGGAGCGTTCACTCCACATCCACACCGGTGATATCGTCTCCTCTTCCCCTCCGTCTATGACGTGGGAAGCCCTCTGGTCGCCGTGGTCCCACATCTGAACATGAATGGTAGATGTCATTATGTATTGTCACCCAAAACCATGTTTTTTTTATTCCATTAATCAAGAAAACACAAAAAAATTAAATACTTCAAAAATTTTAAAAAGAGTAAGGGTCGAGATTCGTTACCTATGTCTCCATATGCTGACCCTGGTGGTAGTGGCATGTCCGGATCTCCCCGAAAGTCTATCCCTGCATAAGGGTAGTCCTCTATGGCAACAATCTATCGTCGCCACCATGGAAAAAAGTCTGTTGGATAAGGGTTGGCCACCCTACCACCCCCCAGTCTGCGCATCGCGTCTGCCCAACGTCGTTGGGCCGGATCTCAAACCCCGTGGAGAGGAACATCCACTCTAGGGCTCAATATTGGAACACGCTTGAAGAAAAACGTGCTCAAGATACTGCTGAACCCGAAGTTCCGTATCCTACCTGCCTTGCACTCACTGAGCTGATGTTTCATGTTGCTTAGTAGGGAAGTGCTCCAGTCATAGATGGTCAGTGTCATGCACTCCACCGCATAGAACATCAATGACCGAGAGGCCTGATGGAGTGATGCTAAGCCTGCTATCCTTCCCAGCGTCAGTAGTATGGCCTTTAGGCCTAGTACCTGTATAGCGTTGGTGGGGACTTGGCTCCCCACCTTCTCCATCTCTGGGTAGCAGTACATAGCTATGTACTCGTCCATAGTCAGCCCATGGCCTGGCCCTCCTTGGGCACGAAGGTTCACCATCTCACCTCGCCGTGATAGACCTGTGATAAAATAGATATCCTCCACCTCAATGGTGAGGGACATGCCGTCTAGCCGGAAGGACTCTGAGTCCGGATCCCAATAGTCTACAAGCATCTGTAGTAGTCCTGGTTTGGCCCTCAAGCCACCTAGGCACAAAAACTTGTAGAGTCCGCATCTTCTTAGAGCCTCTTGAGCCATTCTATCAACCCTTACTACTTCCTCTACATCACCGTGCTCGCGTTCTCGCCACTCTAGCACCATCCTGCATGAGAGTTTCACCAAAATGTTCATTAGATTCTTATAAATCCTTATGCGCAGCGTCATACGCGGCTGTTTTCAAAACAGCCGCGTATGTACGCGGTTTCTAGTCCCTTTTCCGCGTATAGCCAGCCCTATACGCGAAAAAAGCCTCGATACCTGCGTGGGCCGTAGCGCTCATGTAAGTTTGGCCTTTAAAAATTCATTTGACCATGAAAAATTGTAAAAATTGTATTGAAATGCAAGCTGAGAACATGAGTAAATACCTGGAAGAATCGGTTGTGAATTCCGCCGGCTGGATCTCCTGGAATTTGCAGTTGAATATCAAAGCTCAAATGGGTAAAAGTTTCAAATGATTTCTATTTTTTACTATTTATAGAAAAATTTTCAAATATTTGAAAATTTTTACCCCCTTTTCTATAGTTTTGACCGTTTCTAACCTTTTTGGACCATTTCTGACCTAATCTGTGATGTAGAAGACCGTTTTCAGCGTTGTTTTAGCCTTTGGATTGACCCGTTCGTACTGATCTCAGGTATAACGTCTATACTGGCATACAGGTTAGGTTCACCGCCGTTTGCATTTTGCATGACCTTATGACCATGTCACTATATCCTTAGGTACGAACCCACTCTATTATGTCACGGAACCTTCTTGCTGCTATAGAAGTGGCATGATATGAGTGGTAGAGCCTCACCTTACATGGGTACCCTAGTTAGCGCCTTATTTGCATTTGGTGCCCATGCTGATGTTTCCCCCTTTAGGGTGTGGGAGTCCGTTGTATAGTATTGCCATGACATTTAGCAAGAGCCTCATACTCCTCTTGATCTTATGCTGGCCGTGACCCCCCGGACTCCCTTATATCAAGTTTTGGATGCAGTATCATGAGCTTTGCCTGTCTTATTGAGCTTTATGTCGGCTCCCCTCACATTGCGTTTCAGCCATATAGCCTGAGCTTGTCTCATGTCTAGCCATGCAGAGCCTTTATTTATATCCTTCGCAGCTTGATTCCCTTTTTACCAGGAGGGGATTTTCCCCCAAGTGTCGATATCCTACACATGTATCCTTGCATTGAGCATAGGTATGTTCCACTGCTTGGAACTAGTTTGTTTGCCTTAAATGACAATCGTCTCCTCCTAGTTTGTAACTATAAAGCTAGTTTATTCTTTTTTCAAGCTTTTCAAATAACTGAAAAAGACCAAAAAAAAATAAAAAAACCAAAAAGCTGGACAAGAAAAGATATTATCTTTGGCAGCTGTCGAGTCGTTTCGCCTTCGAACAGAGCACTGTATATCACATCCATTGGTTGGGTTATAGTTTGACTTAGGAGTTGTACTCGTTATCTGAGTTTTATCTCCACCGACTGGTTAAGCTTCCAGTCCCTATGGAGCCTCTATTGATGCCTCCTGCATCATAGAGATGTCACAGTTTGTATATCGATTCTATGCTGCCTTCATTCAGTCACCATACGTCGTTATGCTCTTGTTCGAAGGAAGTTGAAACCTGAGTTGGACATTCCTCAGTTATCTTGACTTTGCACGTTGACCATTCCCGATACAGTTACTGGTTCGTGCACCTTATGATCGAGTTCTTCCATATTATACAGCCTTGCTGAGTACCTCGTGTTGGATGATGGGGGATGCCCTAATGCCCTCCTTCCAGTGGATTTCATCCCATCGACTTCAGATCATTTATTCTGGGATTGGATTCTAGAGTCATTTTGAGTGCCTTGAGACTTGCAGTCATCAGTGGCAGGTTCTCTCGCCATCGACAGTTTTGGGATTACATCAATGTCCCCTGATCGATGGATTCTCTCAAGTGTTCGACCTCAACACATTTATTCACACTTGTTAGTTTGCACTCTAGTACCTTGATTCCCATTTTCATTATTGGTGGGTGATCTCGCGTCTGTTAACGGTATACATCAATGACCGGTAATCAGATGATGGACTACTATGTTCGACCTCGACACCTCTATTCACATAGTAGAACATGTACTCGTAGCAGTTTGTGTAGAAGACCTTCCAGATTGGTGGCATCCACTATATGCTACCTCCTTGATCGTGCCAGTGTTCATGAGATTTCAACTCTCGTGACTTGTTCCAGTGTATTTCAGACATTTCCAGCCACTATGGAGATCTTGATTTGTTATATATCTTCAGCCTTTGTGGAGATCATGGTATTTTGTATATCTTCATCATGGAGATTCTGATCTATGTATATTGTATGTGGCAATGACCACATATGTTCTATCATGTTTCATGCCTATTCATGGCCATTGTACTCTTATGTATCCGGGACTGCTAGATGTATTTGCAGTTA
Source organism: Pseudotsuga menziesii (assembly GCA_001517045.1). NCBI lineage: Eukaryota > Viridiplantae > Streptophyta > Pinopsida > Pinales > Pinaceae > Pseudotsuga > Pseudotsuga menziesii. The sequence continues at coordinate 243,322 of LPNX010375091.1, forward strand.
TATGCAGAGTTGTATTATGGTATTATGCTGATTGGGTGTCTGGTCTTCCATTTGGGTACCTTCATCACTTCACTTCTAGAATGGACTTATAATGTATTTCGGCCATCGTATAACCCCTCTGATCTCATACATTAGGGGGCATCTGTTATAGCGGATTTCACCACACTAGGTGAATCACACATTGTATGGCCTTCCCCTGTCCCGATGCAGACTCATTAGCCCCTATGGACCATTTTTTTCCTTTTGATGTATCATTGACCATCCCTAAAAACATTAGAAAAATGATATACACGGCCTTTTCCCTGATAACCGCGTACATACGCAGATATTCCCTCTATAGTCGCGTACATCGGGATGTGTGCATAATCAAAAATCCTTTGGAGCGTTCCTTGACTTGGATCCAACTCATATGACTCTTGGCCTTCCATATGCCTTGAGATCGCACGGATTCGACCCTTCAGTATCCATTTGAAAAGCTATATAAGGAACCCATTGAGACATTGAAAGCATAAGAGAGAATTGAGAGTATCAAAACTATAGTCCATTGTTGCCAGAACTATACTTGAGTCTGCATCCCTTTGTCCCTTGGAGCACTGTTGTGTTCTTCCCAAGCTTTCCTTATGCTTGTAAGATTGCTATCGAAGTGATGGAGGATTGAGGTGGTGGAGGCCCAAGTGGGGGATTCAGTTTCTCCAGTTCGCAGACGTGCCGTCAGAGGTTGTCACTTGTAATCTCTCATTCATATTAATAGTAATATCTTTTCCTATCCAGTAATGTGTATTTGAATGAATATTGTATCCATTGGAATATGTCAAATTCTTTTACATTATTGATTATATATGCTAGAATAGATCTAACACCGTGAAATATAGTATGCTTGTATTGTTTACTTGTTGTTGAGGATGTGCTATAACAATTCAAGCTGAAGATTGGAAAGCTCAATGGGGATCTACTTCAACCGTCCGGAATAAGGTACGAGGTTCGATCCTTTAGTGTTAGATGTTTTATTTCTATTGCATATTGGGAAAGATTGATTTCTGGAGTCTAGCTGTCTGTTGTGGTACCCCAATCCATAGGAATTTCTCTCCGTAACAAAGTATAAAATAAATTTGACTCTTAACTAATGCTAAGTATGGTATTGTTTTCTTTTGTCAAGTAGGGAGAATCTCTTAGGTGTGATCAAGGCTTACTTAGCTTATAGATAACACAGTGGAAATGATGGTTCTTTTTACATGTTCTAACAGGTAAGCGTTTGGTTCCAGTAGAATATCTAGATCAAGAAAGATACTTTACTAGCATAAAAATATAATGCTAGTATTAAAATTGTTTATTTGCAGCTTGTCTCTATAAGAGATAACGTTGACCTTGTGAATGTCATCAAACTTCCTAATGAGGGTAAAATCATAACTGTGGAAGAATAGGTTAAATGCAAAACCAGTTTACTATCAAAGTGGAACCAAATCAAACTGGATGATTAACATCATTTCTAAAGAATACTCCTACTTATGCTCATAAGTTTTCATGATCTAATTTTTAAATAAGGAAAAGATATGTTCCCACCAGCTTTATGTTTTACATTTTATATTTGACCTAACACATTTAGAGTTGGTTTTTGAATCGTATTCATTTGATTTATTTCGCAAACATAAACAAAATACTCTAAGATGTTAAACTATATCTTAATCCTTTATTGTCCATAGAGTTTTGTTTTCTAAGATATGTTAAGTCATCGTACTCATTAGATGTATTACCAAATTTACCCTTACCCTCGGGTTTCTATTATTAGATGATTTCTTAAAAGATAGAAAACTACTTGACTCTTAAACTATTTTTCTCAATAAACAGACATTGGTTTACAATTAAGACTCATATCAAGAGTAGATAGGTGGTACTTATTTGATTTCCCAACTACGCATTGTTTTGCAGAAATTGGTCCAAGGTTCCACTTGTATTTAAAAGAGTTCATCTTTACACTTTAAATTTACTTAGTAATCTTTATACTTGTGTCTTTTAACCTTGTTTCTTAGTGTAACCTCTAACTATAATTACGCTTTCAAATACAATTGTTAATATATGTAATTTCCTTGAGGTATTATTGCCCCTTTATAAATTATAGAAGGTCTTATATTGCTTTGGCCATAATTACACTATCTCTCTGAAAAACTCCATGATTCATATGTCTACTTCAAGGGAGGATGAGATTACCCTTATCATTAATGTTTTACTTATTAGAAGAAGAGTCATTTACTTTTACTATATAAACCCAGTTAGATAACAACCTATCCTACTTTTCTAGTAGAAATGAACAGTCATTTTATTAATCCTAAGTTTCTAAGCTAGGTGTTGATCCGTCGATGATTAATTTGCATTATTGGCAAATCAATTTATATTATTGAAATGATTTATGATTTGATTACAATGATTTAATGTAGATTAGTAAACTGCATACTTGACTATTGATTTGCAACCCACGATGGTGAAAAATTACTGAGGACACGTGGAGGTGTTTTATCCATTAGGTTAAAGTTGAGTTAAAAAATTGTCCTAACCCTTCATTTTGCATTGAGAGGGTTTCATCGACTGTGGTGCGGCTGAGCTGAGAGCTCATGGCTGCCATGGCTCTGTGTTGACCTCTGAGATGTAAAAATGTCCTCCAAAAATCACTGCGAGCTGGTGCAGGTGAAAACATACTGTGTTTTTTGAAACTTAATGACTGCTGAGGGGAATTTGTGCATAGAAGTTGTTTTCACCACCAACTCGAGGAATGTGAGTTTTGTTCAAGAAGACATAGTGGACAAAAGTTTTTAAAACAAGAGTGTTTCTTGTTTCTTGTTGGAGTACTTCCTTTACGTGGTGTTCGTTTCCTTCAAATCGTGTTCAGGGTCTTTAGTTGCACTCGGTGCATTCATAGTTTCTGGGGAATCACTCTCTGAGGTGCCATTGATTTGGCTCCAAAGGATTTTCTTCAACAACTTCTCCAAAACGAGATCATTACTAGGTAACGACCTGTCAAGGTTTACATTTTACGATAAATTTATAAATTTCCATTACATTTTAAAAATTATAATCATAATTTGTTACACTGTGCAGGTTTTTTCCCCGGCTTTGGATGTTGGATGCAAGAACGTTTCTCAAGCTTTAGTCACGCAAACCCTGGTAAGCCCCGGTGATAACTGAGGGTTTTTCTTGCACTTTATGTTGTGGTGGTTGGTAAAATGGAAACTTCCTTGTGCTGGTTGTGGGCTCGGCCAAAGTTTACTATTATGTATTGCTCCTTGTTTTTTTATACTACTTTTAAAACCCTAGAGGTTGTTATGTTGAAATTTTTAAGGCTGTTGCAGCCGTGACTTAAGGGTTTTTGGTTGATCCTTCATGGCTTGAAAGATGTAAAATATTTTTTATTTAGAGACTCGGCTTTAAGCCGTGACATTATTGATCAACCACTAGGTGGTTACTTGAAGATTTAAGTGGTTTTCTTGTAGAAAAAGAAAAGATAGTATATAGCATTTCTTTTAAACAGACAAAGGGTTTTACTTGCGGTGAAATGTAATTGTAATATTTTTGGTTTACGACTTCTGTTTAAACTTGTATAAATCATTTTGAATAGGCTTAACCCTCGACATATGTTATAAAAAGGCCATAGGCCACTATGCTTATTACAAATCGTCTCGGTTTAGTTTTGTTTACAGTATTATGTTTAATTTATATTTACATCTAGGTATAAATGGTTTACAGTATTTTTACTATTTAATTTGCACAGTGTTATTGGGTGAATAAAATATTATGTTTCTCTATAAAAGTTTTTTATTGGATAATCTACAGCTCTGTAATTAAATGGTTTTTCATAAAATAGTTTTAGCGCTATAACTATTTTGTTTTTAGTAGCAACTACTTATTGATGTTATTAGTTTCTAGGAAAAACTCTATTAGGTTTTTGTATTATGAAAAAGAATGCAATAGTTTATTTCGGAGATGAATCCTATCTCTTGTAAACCCTAGTTGGTTCTTGAGGGTTGCAATAATAACACCTGTGCTTACAATAAATAGAGTTTGATTACAGGCCTGAATAAATAGTTATAATGACCTATGCAAATAATAACTAGGTTAAACCCTAAGTAAAACTTTTATTGTTCCTATATTTGTTTATTTAAATTTATTTATTGTATTTATAATAAGTGTTAATAATAGTATTAATTCTATGAATATTATAATTACTAGTGATTATTATATAATCTACTCTTTCCTGTAATTAGATAATGCAGTTGCTTTCAATGGACAGAGCAAGTATAGCTAGATTTCATGTAAATAAATTACATAAAACTATAGAAGTACTTATTTGCATTTACATTCAAAGTTAATAAACAAATCTACTTATCTAAACTAAGCAATCCTGCTGTACTAGAGTACTGCCTTGTAAAAGGCTTGGAAAAATACAGTTTGGTAATTTTTCTATTCATCTTTCACTTACAAAATCTCTACTGTTTAATCACAATCTGCTAATTATTAATTTTATCAATAAAAAAATGTCTTTCGTCTTCATTAACCCTAATAAAATAACACCATGCATATCTTGATAAACTCTTAATCTTTTTCTGAAATAGTAGATAAACTATAATTAAACCTAAACAAGTAGAACCTGTCACAAAATCTTTTTCTTCTTCATTAACCCTAATAAAATAACAACATGCATATCTTGATAAACTTTTAATATTTTTCTGAAATAGTAGATAAACTATAATTAAACCTAAACAAGTAGAACCTTTCAAATGGAAGAGGTGACAACAGCTTAAGGAGGTTGTTCCTCCCAACCAACTCCTGGAGAAAACTTAGTCTGCAATTTCTCAGGACCCTTGAGCTTGTCTCCTAGTCCTCGTGGTAGAGTACTGGGTGAGAGATGTAACCTTGAGATCCTTTGCCACAATAGTAACTCAGCCCTACTTACAGCAGTAAGAAATTCAACTTAGAGTAGATGCACAAGTTCAATCTTCAGCACTTAACCCCTCAAACTCACTTCAACAAGTCCCCTCCATCGAATTTCTCATGTGCACTTCATTCACTCAGAATGAACAACCTTAGCTATCTTCAATGGGAAGTTTTATATCAATGCCTAGGTCTTCTTGGTCAGTTTTTACTTAATGAGCCACCTGTTCCTATTCCACTTTCTTGGGGAATCATGACCACAATTATAGGGAAGTTTCCACTTGCAACAGTTAGAAGTAATTTGAGCATGGTGACATTTGTCAGTATACTCTTTACCTAGTCTCCTCCACCAAGTGACCAGTAAAAACTCATTTAACAGCTTCCCTAAGATGATGTCTCATCATTTATTTATTTATTATTAAAATATTCTGCAATACATTAAATTATCATTGACCCCACTTGGTCATCAATTACAAACTTTATAATAAAATATAACATAATGTTCCTCAATGAAATTAAATTGTTTTGCAAATTGGGGGATGTGACATACACACCCCCTTAATTTATAACATTGTCCTCGATGTTATTTATTCCTCATCCTCAGAATTTCCCTGAAATAGAATTGGATATGCATCCCGCATATGACTTTCCAATTCCTAGGTAGCTTCTTCTGGACTAAGGTCCTTCCATTGCACCTTCACCTGACCAGTGGTGCGATTCCGAAGCGAGATCTCCCTCCTTTCGAGGATACAATCTGGTTCAACTAGAAAATCTCCTTCAGGTTCCACCTACACATCATTCCGGTTAATAACATGAGTAGCATCATGTATATATATTTATTAATACATAAATATGAAAAAACATTGTGAACTCTTAAATTTGGTAGTAAATCTAACTGATATGCTACCTGTCCTATCCTGGATAGTATTTCAAAAGGACCACAATATCGAGGTGCTAACTTAGCACAACTACCTAACCTCAGAGAACTCTTTTTAAGTCTCTCCTTAATAAAAACATGTTCACCTACCTAGAACTCCTTTTGAGTTCGTTTAAGATCTGCTTGGATTTTATGTCGATCTTGTACAACTTTCAAGTTACCTTGTACTTGTTTTACAATTAACTCCATCTCTTTTAATAATTCAGGTCCTAATACTAGCCTGTCAACTAGATTACTCCAAGAGATGGGGGTATTGCATTTTCTTCCATACAGAATTTTAGAAGGACTATATCTAGCTGAATCTTGATAATGATTATTATAAGAAAATTCTACCAAGTGTAAATAATCTTCCCATTTACCTGGTTTCTCCTTTACATACATTCTAAGCAGATCCTCCATTACCTAATTTAATCTTTTAGTCTGTCCATCGGTTTGAGGATGGAAAGAGGTACTAAATTTTAACGTAGTATTTAACCCTTCAATCCTTTATTATCTGTCATTAATATAAACTTCCTTCTGATTAAATGATGACGCCACATTTTTAAGGCATGTATGACAGCAACTAACTTTAAGTCATAGGTCGCATAATTTTTCTCATGAATCTTAAGCTTCCTAGACTCATAAGCAATGGCGTGTCCTTCCTGAGTTAAAACTCCACCTAAACCGTCATTGCATGCGTCAGTACATACTATAAAATATTTATTAGGGTCAACAATTCTTAGAAATGGTGCAGTGGTTAATAACGTTTTTAACTTTTTAAAAATGTCTTCACACTTCTGATTCCAATCAAACTTCTTCCCTTTCTTCTGCAAAGAGGTTATAGGATTTTCAATTTTTGAAAACCCTTCGATGAATCTTCGATAATAGCCAGTAATCCCATGAATGATCGGACACCAGTTACGTCTTTTGGGACTGACCATTCCTCGATTTCCTTTATCTTTTTGAGGTCGATAGAAATTCCTTCTTTAGTCACCACATGACCCAGATACTGAATTTTATCTTTAAAAAATCACATTTACTAAATTTTGCATAGAGTTGATGTTCTCGTAACTATTGTAAAACAATTTTTAAGTGTTCTTTATGTTCCTCTTCAAACTTTGAGTAAATTAAGATGTCGTCAATAAATATGACCACAAACTTATCCAGATATTTATGCATTACATTATTCATTAGACACATAAAAATAGCTGGGGAATTAGTAAGCCCAAATGGCATAACGACAAACTCGTACTGACCATATCGGATCCTAAAAGTTGTTTTAAAGATGTCTTCATCTTTGATTTGGACCTGGTGGTAACCAAATCATAAATCAATCTTTGAGAACATCGTTTCTCCATGTAGCTGATCAAACAGATCATCTATGGCGGCTAATGGGTATCTGTTCTTGATAGTCATTTTATTTAGTTGACGGTAATCTATACATAGTCATAGAGTTTCATCCTTCTTCTTAGAAAAAATAACAGGTGCTCCCGAGGGAGACACACTGGGTCTAATGTAATTCTTGTCAATGATCTCTTTTAACTGCGACTTAATTTCATTTAATTCCAGTATATTCATCTGATAAGGGGATTTTGAGTTGGGCACTGCACCAAGTACTAGCTCAATAGTAAAATCTAATTCCCATTTCAGAGGAAGTCCCATAATTTCTTCTAGAAATACATATGAATATTCCCTTAGGATCGAAATATCTTCCAGTTTTAATTTATTTTTGTAGATAGTATTTTCTTCATTAATTACTATTACAGCAAAATCTTTACAGCCCTTCCGAACAACTCTCTTAAGCTGTAAAGCAGAAATCTGCCTTATGGCTATTTTCCTAGGGATTCCTTTTACATTTATTAACTCTCCATCGTTATTTATGCAAGTAAAGGTTTTATCAAAGCAGTTCAGGACTACCCTATGTTGTTCTAGCCAATTCATACCAATTAACATATCATATGAACCTAAAGGTAACACATTAAGATTAACAGAGGTTTCAAACTGATCCATAGTTAATGCGCAATTCTTAACAAAACTAATTACTTTTCTCTTTGCACCAGTAGCTAGTTGAACTAACCAGGATCTTGCAAACTTTTCAACTGAGATCTTACACTTTTCTACTAAATTAGGAAAAATATAAGTTAAACTAGCTCCTGGATCGATTAAAATAGATATAGGTATTTGATTTAGCTTACCTTCCACTTCCACCATGGAAGTTTGATAATCTGCTTGCCTGTTCTCCAATGCTACGTTGATCCTGGGCATTGTCCTCGCTAGATCACCAACAGTCATCTCTTCTTGTATTGTGTGTATGTTGGTAACGGTCTTTTTCCGATTGGGGCAAACTGATGCATAATGTGAACCGTTACATTCCCAGCATTTTATTGGTTCCTTTCATTCAAAACTCTTGGTATATAATTACTGTGGTTGTTAATAGATTCTTTATTTCTTTGATTATTTGGATTGGTCTATGAATTACTTTTGCTCCCTTGGAAATTTTTACTAGGAAAATTTCTGGTGTTATTATTCTTAAAATTTTGGTTAGGTACAAAACCTTTCTTTTTCTGTTCAAAGTTATTATTTCTTTTGGCCTTCCAGTTGGTCATACTTTCCTTTTTACGATTATGTTCATAATAGAAATTCTCTTTTCTCATTGGTTCTTCTAAAGTTTTTGGATTGTCATACTCAATTCTGTCTTTTATATGATAAGGTAAACAGCTAAGAAAGCATTGTACCTTAGGTTTCTCATCCACAATATACGACACATACCTGAGCAGACTTAGAAATTTACTATTTAGTTCTTTCATATTCATTGTTCCCAGTTTTATTTCGTAAAATTTCTTATCCCGCTCCTCTTAATACTGTTTAGATAAAAATTTCTTCTTGAAATATTTCTTAAATGTACTCCAATTAATATTTTTCTCCCGTATACCTTTTACTCTCTTTAGGACCTGCCACCAAATATCTGCTTTCCCTGTAATATTATAAATAGCCATCTTGACCTTCAGTTGATTAGAGTAGTTATAAATTTGAAAGTACTTCTTCATCCCGAACAACTAGGATTCTGCTTCTTCTCCCTTCTCAGTTTCACCATTAAAGGTTGGTGGCTTGATTTTCCTGAATTCACTAGAGATTTCTTCGTAAGGTTTAAACTTTCTCTTCCTGGTATGATTATTATCTTCACTACTATCACTAGTATATTGAAAATTTTGTTTATGTGAATCACCATACACTTCAGAAGATGAGCTACTTTTGATTTTAAATTGTTTATTCTTTTTATCTTTATGCCGATAACCCATATCTTCAGACTCGATTCTTTTATCTTTTTCCTCATTATGAAATTTTTCCATCAAAATCTGATTTAGCTCCTCTTGAGCTCTCAGAATCCTCTCATTTTCTTTTTTGACCGATTCCATCTCTGTTCTTAGTTCCTTAACTATTTGTAGTAGTTCTAAAGAATTATTAGTTATTTCTTCTTGTATAGGTTCTCTTTGAAAATTATTTCGTTCAGTGTAGGGAGACTCCTCATCCGCATATTCCTCCAATCTATCCATACCTGTAGTTAACTCAGACCAAAAAAAAATTCTAGAAATATCATTCAAAAGAAAGTAGCATCGGTATACTTGTTTTAAATTTACTATTCCAATTAAGCAAGTTGAGCCACATTCAGGCCTAGTGTCTAAACCTTGTGCTCTGATACCACATTTAACAACTCAAAACATTCGTAAAAATTTAAAATTTTTCAAGTGACATAAAATGTCAAATGTCTATTCTAATGAACCATTAACTGTTAGTGGATATTTAAACTGTTTGAAAGAGAAACAAAGATTATATGGTTATGTATAACTTAAAGGTTTATCTTAAATACTGTGTTAGTACTGTTTTAACATAGTAGTTGAAATTTTTCAGAAAGTAGGAAAGAAATTTGACTCTTAACTAATGCTAAGTATGGTATTGATTTCTTTTGTCAAGTAGGGAGAATCTCTTAGGTGTGATCGGGGCTTACTTAGCTTATAGCTAACGCATTGGAAATGATGGTTCTTTTTAAAGGTTCTAATAGGTAAGCGTTTCGTTCCAGTAGAATATCCAGATCAAGAAAGATACTTTACTTGCATAAAAATATAATGCTACTATTAAAAATGTTTATTTGCAGCTTGTCTTTATAAGAGGTAACGTTGACCTTGTGAGCGTCATCAAACTGCCTAATGAGGGTAAAAGCATAACTGTGGAAGAATAGGTTAAATGCAAAACCGGTTTACTATCAAAGTGGAACCAAAATCAAACTGGATGATTAAGAACATTTCTGAAGAATACTCCTACTTCTACTCATAAGTTTTCATGATCTAATTTTTAAATAAGGAAAAGATATGTTCCCGCCAGCTTTATGTTTTACATTTTATATTTGACCTAACACATTTAGAGTTGGTTTTTGAATCCTATTCATTTGATTTATTTTGCAAACATAAACAAAATACTCTGAGTTGTTAAACTATAACTTACTCCTTTCTTCTCCATAGAGTTTTGTTTTCTAAGATATGTTAAGTCATCGTACTCATTAGATGTATTACCAAATTTACCTTTACCCTAGGGTTAATATTATTAGATGATTTCTTAAAAGATAGAAAACTACTTGTCTCTTAAACTGTTTTTCTCATTAAACAGTCATTGGTTTACAATTAAGATTCATATCAAGAGTAGATAGGTGGTACTTATTTGATTTCCCAACTATGAGTTGTTTTGCAAAAATTGGTCCAAGGTTCCACTTGTATTTAAAAGAGTTCATCTTTACACTTTAACTTTACTTAGTAATCTTTATACTTGTGTCTTTTAACCTTGTTTCTTAGATTAAACTCTAGCTATAATTACACTTTCAAATACAGTTGTTAAGATTTGTAATTTCCTTGAGGTATTATTGCCCCTTTATAAATTATAGAAGGTCTTATATTGCTTTGGAAATAATTACACTGTCTCTGTCAAAAACTCCATGATTCATATGTCTACTTCAAGGGAGGATGAGATTACCCTTCTCATTAATGTTTTACTTATTAGAAGAAGAGTCATTTACTTTTACTATATATAAACCCAGTTAGACAACAACTTATCCTACTTGTCTAGTAGAAATGAACAATCATTTTATTAATCCTAAGGTTCTAAACTAAGCATTCATCCGTCCATGATTAATTTGCATTATTGGAAAATCAGTTTATATTATTGAAATGATTTATGATTTGATTACAATGATTTAATGCAGATTGGTAAACTACATACTCGACTATTGATTTGCAACCCACAATGGTGAAAAATTATTGACCACACGTGGAGGTGTTTTATCCATTAGGTTAAGGTTGACTTAAAATATTGTCCTAACCCTTCATTTCACATAGAGAGGGTTTCTTTGACTATGGTGCGGCCGAGCTGAGAACTCGTGGCCGCCATGGCTCTGTGTTGACCTTCAGGATGTAAAATTGTCCTCCAAAAATCACTACAAGCTAGTGTAGGTGAAAACATACTGTGTTTTTTGAAACTTAATGACTGTTGAGGAGCATTTGTGCGTAGAAGTTGTTTTCACCACCGATTCGAGGAATGTGAGTTTTGTTCAAGAAGACACAGTGGACAAAAGTTTTTAAAACAAGAGTGTTTCTTGTTTCTTGTTGGAGTACTTCCTTTACGTGGTGTTCATTTCCTTCAAATCGTGTTTCAGGGTCCTGAGTTGCACTCGACACATTCATACTTTCTGGGGCATCACTCTTCGAGGTGCCATTGAGTTGGCTCCAGAGGCTTCGCTTCCACGACTTCTCCAAAACGAGATCATTACCAGGTAACGGCCTGTCAAGGTTTACATTTTACGATAAATTTAGAAATTTATATTACATTTTAAAGATTATAATCATAATTTGTTACACTGTGTAGGTATTTTCCCCGGACTTGGATGTTGGATGCAAGAACGTTTCTCAAGCTTCAGTCACGTAAACCCCGGTAAGCCTCGGTGATAATTGAGGGTTTTTCCTGCACTTTATGTTGTGGTGGTTGGTAAAATGGAAACTTTGCTATGCTGGTTGTGGGCTCAGCCAAGGTTTATTGTTATGTATTGCTCCTTTTTTTTTATACTACCTTTAAAACCCTAGAGGTTGTTATGTGGAAATGTTTAAGGATGTTGCAGCCGTGACTTAAGGGTTTTTGGTTGAGCCTTCATGGCTTGGAAGATGTAAAAGATTTTTGATTTAGAGACTCGGCTTTAGGCTGTGACATTATTGATCAACCACTGGGTGGTTACTTGAATATTTAAGTGGTTTTCTTGTAGAAAAAGAAAAGACAATATATAGCATTTCCTTTAAATAGACAAAGGGTTTTACTTGCAGTGAAATGTAATTGTAATATTTTTGGTTTACAATTTTTGTTTAAACTTGCATAAATCAATTTGATGAGGCTTAAGCCTCGATAGATTTTATAAAAAGGCCATAGGCCACTATGCTTATTACAAATTGTCTAGGTTTAGTTTTGTTTACAGTATTATTTTTAATTTATATTTACATCTAGGTATAAATGGTTTAAAGTAATTTTTACTATTTAATTTGCACAGTGTTATTGGGTGAATAAAATATTTTGTTTCTCTAAAAAGGTTATTATTGGATAATCTACAGCTCTGTAATTAAATGGTTTTTCAGCAAATAGTTTTAGCTCTATAACTATTTTGTTTTTAGTAGCAACTATTTATTGTTGTTATTAATTTTTAGTAGCAACTATTTATTGCTATTATTAGTTTTTAGGAAAAACTCTGTTAGGTTTTTGTATTATGAAAAAGAATGTAATATTTTATTTTAGAGATGAATCCTATCTCTTGTAAACCCTAGTTGGTTCTTGAGGGTTGCAATAATAACACATGTGCTTACAGAGTTTGATTACAACCCTGAATAAATAGTTATAATGACCTATGCAAATAATAACGAGGTTAAACCCTAAGTAAAACTTCTATTGTTCCTATATTTGTTTATTTAAATTTATTTATTGTATTTATAATAAGTTTTAATACTAGTATTAATTCTATGAATATTATAATTACTAGTGATTATTATATAATCTACTCTTTCCTGTAATTAGATAATGCAGTTACTTTTAATGGACAGAGCAAGTATAGCTAGATTTCTGTAAATAAATTACGTAAAACTATAGAATTAATTATTTTCATTTACATTCAGAGTTAAAAAACAAATCTACTTATCTAAACTAAGCAATCCTGCTACACTAGAGCACTTCCTTGTAAAAGGAGTGGAAAAATATAGCTTGGTAATTTTTCTATTCATCTTTCACTTTGCAAAATCTCTATTGTTTACAATCTGTTAATTATTAATTTTATCAATAAAACAAAAGCTCTTCCTTCTTCATTAACCCTAATAAAATAACAACATGCATATATTGATAAACTCTTAATCTTTTTTCTGAAATAGTAGATAAAATATAATTAAACCTAAACAAGTAGAACCTGTCAAATGGATAAGGTGACAACAGCTTAAGGAGGCTATTCCTCCAACCAACTCCTAGAGAAAGCTTAGTCTGCAATATCTTAGGACCCCCGAGCCTGTCTCCTGGTCCTCCTGGTAAAGTACTGGGTGAGAGATGTAACCTTGAGATCCTCTTCCACAGCAGTAACTCATCCCTGCTTACAGTAGTAAGAACTTCAGCTTAGAGTAGCTGCACAAGTTCAATCTTTAGCACTTAACCCCTCAAACTCACTTCAACAAGTCCCCTCCATCGAATTTCTCATGTGCACTTCATTCACTTGTAATGATCACAATTCCAGAATGAGCAACCTCAACTGTCTTCAATAGGAATTTTTATATCAATGCCTAGGTCTTCTGGGTCAGTTTTTACTTAATGAGCCACCTCCTCCTATTCCACTTTCTTGGGGAATCATGACCACAATTATAGGGAAGTTGCCACCTTCAACAGTTAGAAGTAGTTTGAGGATGCTGCCACTTGTTAGTATACTCTCCACCCAGTCTCCTCCATCAAGTGACCAGTAAACACTAATTTAATAGCTTCCCTAAGCTGTTGTCTCATCATTTATTTATTTATTAATAAAATATTCTACAATACATTATATTATCCTTGACCCCACTTGGTCATCAACACGGGGACTTCACTTAGTGAACATCTCACATAACACGTGCGATCGTGAGATATTAAAGAATACCCTTAATTTCCATAGATATTGAACCAAACTCTTTTTGTTGAAACCCCCTCCCAATACTTAAAACCTCCTCCCCACTCCTTTTCATACCCCAATCCTTATAAACCACCCTACCCACCCCCACCTTAAACCCCTCATCCCCCCCAATACCTGCAATATATTGGTTCAATTTTTAATAATTTTAAAACCCACAATATGAACTAATGTGATAGGATATTGGTAAACAAGTGAAGGCCCTGTGGTCATCAATTACAAACTTTATCATAAAATATAACACAATGTTCCTCAATGACATTAAATTGTTTTGAGAATTGGGGCGTGTGACACTTCCTCTTGAAGCATTCCTTCCACCTCTATTCTCATTGTTTGTGTCAGGATGTACTTGTTGGTCTAAACTGCTAGCTTCACCCTTCTGCTGTTGTTCCCTTCCTCAAGAGCCGCTTATCTTTGCTTTCTGACTCTGCTTCCTCATCAACTTCTCCTCAGCCTTCAAAGCAACTTGATATGCTTATTCAACATATCTTAATGACAACAAACTTAGTTCATCTTGTATATCAAACCTTAGACTGTTTACATACCTGGTAACTTTATCAGTTGTATCCTCTATATGACCTGATCTAATATTCACCTCATAAAATTCCTTAGTAAACTCCCTAATTGTCATTGATTTCTGTTTAAGATATTGCAGTTTCCTAAACAAAACCAACTTATAATCTTGAGGAATAAATTTACCTCTCAACTTAGCTGTCATTCTGCTCCAGCTATTGATCCTTTCTTTGTTCTTCAATATTCTCTCCTCCTGCACACCATCCCACCACAACGATGCATGCCCTCTTAACCACGTGACAACAAATATGACTTGCTTGTCCTCCTTCACTTCAGCAAAATTGAAGTGCTTGTTCATAGCATTGATCCAGTCAATCAGTTCTTCTAGATTCAAACTTCCAATATAGAATGGCACATATGCTCTTGAGTTATAAATCGCACCAAAGATTGATTTTAGTATTTTTACCTTAGGAGTTTCAGCAGTTGTCTCCTCCCACGGGGACTTCACTTAGTGAACATCTCACATAGCATGTGTGATCATGGGATATTAAAGAATACCCTTAATTTCCAGAGATATTGACCCAAACTCTTTTTGTTGAAACCCCCTCCCAATACTTAAAACCTCCTCCCCACCCCTTTTTATACCTCAATCCACCCCCACCTTAAACTCCTCATCCCCCCAATACCTGCAATATATTGGTTCAATTTTTAATCATTTTAAAACCCACAATATGAACTAACGTGATAGGATATTGGTCAACAAGTGAAGCCCCCGTGTCTCCTCCTCCTCTTCAGGTACCTCTTCATCACTTGTGTCTCCAGTGTGCTCATGATGTCTGTGAGCCTCTAAGACTTCCATCCTTGCTACCAAAGTTCTTATCTCCTCTCTCAAGTCTGCATTTTCAATAGGTCTTCCTCACCTACCCTGACCTCTTCCAACTCTGACCTCCATCTCTTGGCATAAAAAATCACTTTTGGCTCTGACACCAAAATTGGTGTAGGTTCGACCAACCACAACCAATCCAACCAACACCTCCAGGATCTAGTGGCTCCTACACTTATCCGGACTACCAAATTTAGCCCTCGGCCAAATTCTGTGCTAAAATTTCCTCCCCGCTATTTGGTTTCTGGAACAAAGTTTCTGCATGCGGGTTGCGGGATGCCGATATCCGTCTTCAAAGTTGCCTCCCTGTAACTTTCTTTCCGTAACTACTTTTTCACAAGCGGGTTGCAAGATGCGGGATGCGGGATGTCGACCAACTTTCCAAAGTTTCTCTCCCACAAATTCCTTTCCGCAATCCTTTTCGACCGTTTGATCGATGTGGCCTTCTCTACGACTGTCGGTCTATTCTTTGGTGTTTATCTCACAGAACGTTGTGGATCCGTTATTTCCCTCGCAACTTCCGTTGGAGATCTTTCCTGGACCGTTAGATCTATGTCTACAGACTCAATCTCTACCGTTCATTCTCTGCAATAAACTGGTTAAGGCAGAAAATCCGCACATTGAGACGATTGATCATGGAGTCGATCAATTCAGCCCGCAAAATCTAAGGTTCATTAGCCTAACACCTCTATGCATGCATTTACGAACTATTCCATTCATTCAAGCAACAATTTCATGTGTGAATCAACAATTTTGCAGAAATGCATAGATGTTCAGAAAACCGCCGAAGTCGACTCTTCACGAATGCAAAGCTCAAATCAGTAAAAGCATCTAGGCTAATAACATTACAAACACACAGCTAGTCCTTCTATTAAGCAAACCTGCAAACACACAATTCAGATCTCTTCTTCAGTTTTCCCAAAACATTTACAAGCGGAAGCAGACGCAGGTCTGTCCGTCTCTCTCTGCAAATTTAGAATCCTAATACTGAAGATCAGAACCCTTATCCCTTCCCTAAGCTGCCTATTTAACCTAAACAGTAACATCCTACAACCCGAGTGGTCCTGCAACTAAAAACAAACAAAAAAATGGAGCGTAATGGAAATATCCCTATCTCAACAAACAAATGGTGGCGTGATCTCCACGTAGGGATTCATGATCCACCATTATGTCTATCAGCACTAACAAACTATGACTCAGGAAAACAACCCAAAATCTGCCACAGCATGTGACCAACTCATCACATTGCTAGTAGGCCACGATGCTCCTACATCATGTACCTTGATATGAGCCCCAAGTTGCACATGGACTATGTCCCTTCACTCTGATGAGCCTAAATGTGTTACTTGCACTTGGAACAGTAGGATAAATTCTCAAATGTACTAAGTTCTTGATTAGAAGGGAGCATGGCCATTCCTTATGGCTCAATCACTAGTAACCAATCCATGTCGATAGTATCCACCAATTGATGGGATTTTCCATTCCTAGTGAGGATGTCTCTATCGTGTTCCATGGGAAACACAAGTGGAGTAGACTGCATATAGATCTCAACTTGTATGACTAGTATGGAACCAAGCGTGGGGGAAAAGCTGCAATGATTGAAAAAATTAACAACATGCAGGTAAATATTGTCTATTAGATCATCACTGACAGAGAAATGAGGAACTACATCAAGGGAGAATGCAACTTAGATACAATTTCAATGGAAACGTTCTGCATTCTAGGGAATCCAATTGAATTGTTGTAAGTACTTCATGGAATATTTATTCCAAGGTTATGTAGATGCACACAAACTCGAAGGATAGTTCATTTTGCAATATTTTCTAATAGCATTCACCATGTGGAAGTGGAAACCACCAAGGGGACATGCGTTACCACCCTCTACAAACATATAGGTTGAAGAAAATTGCTTTGATCCATGGAAGAGTCATTGAGATGACACCAACACAACATTCAATTCCAACGCATCTAAATACTAGTATAATGACATGGTGTCCACTGCTATTATCTAGATTCTATGACAACTACTTAACAATTACAATGCTAAAATTTGGATTGGCGTATATAGGGATCACACCTTCATGCACCTATGGGGAGTAGAACCAAAATATTTCAAGGAAAAGGAATGATATTTCTTTCTAACCTCTATAACCTTCTACAAAGAAGTCACCACTTGTTTGGGCTTGACCACTACAAAGATTCCAAAATGTATTGTATACGTCCTCCCCACATCCTTATTACAGTTGGAAAGAAGTGCAAGATGGATACCACACTTGTGATGACCTCAGTCAATCCGCCAACCTTGCTCCACAGGGGATTGGCCTTGTTTACCAATATCTTATCACGTACATTCATAAAAGAGGTGTTTTTAAATTGTGAAAAATAAGGACAATATATTGTAGGTATTGGGGGGCAAGGAATAGGGTATGGGGGGTTTATAGGTATTGGGGGGTATAAAAAGGGGTTTTTAGTAAAATTAAGGAATATATTGTAAAATTAGGGTTTTTAAATTGGAAATATGTATTGGGAGGGGGGATCAACAAAAAGTTTTTTGTAAGTAATTATAAATATCTAATGAAATTAAGGGTATTCTTTTATATCTCATGATCAAAGGAATTACGGCATAATTTCACTGAATTTCACTGAGTAAAGACCCTGTTCCCCATTACCCTTTTGCAAATGCTTTAAATATTTTTGGATACCACCATGATATCCACAAAGGTCATAAAGGACACCCTACTCTTCTTAGCAGCCCCAAACAACCCTGCATCCCCACTTCCCCTATCAAATTTACCTCTCCCATTGTTTCCAACTCCCTCTACGGTAACTATCTTTCTGACCTGATTCCTAAGTATTGTATATGTTTATTTGAGTAGAAATGGGATAATTTTGTTTATGCAAACATTATTTTAGGTACAAAAAAAGAAAATAGAGTTTAGCATGCTATATAAAAGACTTGCTTTATTTTAGGTATAAAAAAAAGAGAGAACCGAGTTTAGTATGCTATAAAAAGATTGGCGTTAGAAAACTGTGGATGAATATTCTAAAAAAGAGGTGTGTAATTTAATAAAAAGAATAAGACGTGCAATTTGAATAACTAATTACACATACAATAGATAAAAAAATTCCTTAGGATCAGAATCTGAGAGAAAATGTATCTCCTATCTACAACTGAATAGCCTATATTCATAGTCATTCATTGACTCATAGAAATTAAAAAGATCTTAGTGCACAATAGAGATATTGTTTTTGCGGCTAGACTAAAACCCTAGGAAATAAATACAAGATAAGATATTGTTTATTTTATTCTAACTGCAAATCGGAAATAGCATAATTATTTTCTGTGTAAAGCACTATGCAGAACAAGTGAGAAGATGGCACTAATGTTAAGAAAAAAAAAGATGGCACTAACATTAAAATGTCAAAGTTGAAGGCAAGGTTGGTAAATGGGAAATTATTTATATTATTATAACGAGTAGTTTAATTAGGGTGATTTTCTTTTTTTTTTTTTTTTTTTTTGGTTTTAACTTTTAATTTGTTTTGGTTATAAATTTTCACGGAATTTTCAAAACATGTAAAAACATTGTTAGATCTTACAAATTTTGAATGTTTGGGATTTTGGTGTCACCTGATTTCAGTTTTACACTTAAAATTAACCCAATAAATAAAAAAAATTACAAAATTTTGTAAGTTACATAAAAAAAATCAAAATAGTCCCTAGTTAGACAACTCCATATTATAAGTTTATATGACCAAATCTAATGAGTTAGTGAGCTTTTGAGCTAACTATTACAATTGGTTTGATAGAAATTGTTATGGATTGGAAATTACCTGGCTCATATCAAGGAGCTACCATCCGAGAAACGTGGCACTAACTTGAAGGAGAAGGATAACAGCTCGATGATTAAGATATTCAGAAAAAAAAATGTGTTGTATATGAACTTTGATGACATGTATAATGCTGCAATGACGAAAATAGTTTTTATCACCTTTTTCACTTAACTTATGGAATGAACAAATCCTTAAGATATTATAATAATTTTTTTTTTCAAAATTTATCACCACTTAACTTTGGATGAACAAATCTTTGAAACTTAATTTATCACGATGGTAAATTTCCGCAAATAGTTTTTGTCACCACTTAACTTATGGGACGAACAAATTCTTCAGATTTTATAGTAAGTTATATGAGAAGTAAAAATAATGCTTTAAAATAGTATAACAATTTAGATGAGAAAATAATATAATATACTAATGTTTTAAGATAAAATAATAGAAATTTGATTTTATTGTTGTACAATGATATTAATATATATTTAAAAATATTAATATATATTTAAAAAGTATATAAAATTATTATGATAATATAAGTTAAATGAATTTATTTATTAAATATAATTTGGGTAGTTGAGAGGAATGACTATTATCTTTTTTTATCTAGATTCAATTTTTGTAAGTGATATGTTTGACCTTTTAACTAGACATATATAATAATTTTTTTGAGCCACCTTCATAATCTTAGTATCTAGAATTCCCACATTCCTCTCCATAAATGTAACTAACACCTATTTCTCATAAAGTGAATTACATGAAAAAATGATAATACTAATTTAAATAAATTTAATAAATTTTTTTTTATAATAATAATATTATTATTTAAACATATCTTAAATTATGTATATTTTACATTAGGTGAAATAAATAAATAAAATAGAAAAGGTAAATTAACTATCTTATATTATTCTCATAATTAAAGAGGATTGAGTTGTTTTAACATTGGAAATGCTTCAAAAATAACACACAATAGGTTGAATTGTGACTTTTTTAAGACTACACACATTTGTTTTGAATTGTTACTTTCTTAAGACCACATACATTGCTTTGAATTATGATTAGAGAGAATGGTCTCCCCATGTCATATACAATGTTTTGATTGGCATCCTATTTGCATAGTGGTACGACCCACATAACTCTGAGGGACGCTTACGAATTTGTTGTGTGTGTACATGCTTTTTACATTTAAAAATGAATTTACGATGATATTTGCATGGTATATAACAATAACAACCTCTTTCACAAGTATATCCTTGATTGCATCGGAATATGGCTCTTCAAGGGGTTATAGCAAATTCAAGCTCAACACAACTCCAACGTAAACAAAATGAGCTATTACTGCTACCTAGAGTTACAGTAAAAGGAGCAACCATGGAACTCAAATACATATTTTTCTTATGAGACTTTTACCTATTCTCTCTCCATGATCATGTCTAAAACTAATTCTTAGAGTTATCATTATGTTGTCCATGCATAACCATCATTACTGCAAGTAGTGGAGTGAATGGTAGACGATTTGATGGATATAGGGAGAAGGATAATGTAGCCCACCTCATTCTTCTCTCCTTCATTACACACTCCATCAAAATCCCTCTACCTTAGTGGAGTGAATGGTAGACTATTTGATGGATGTAGGGAGCAGGATAAGGTAACCTCCCCCATCTTTCTCTCCTTCATCACACACTCCATCACAAAACCTCTACCTTGCTAATTGTGTCTTGAAGGAACAAGCATCCTACCTTCCCTTAAAACACTTCACTTACACTGTATATAGGAATTTATTCATGAAATGATAATGACAAAGGTGTTTTGTAAATTATAGTGTTTTCTTTTGTAAAAAATCAAATTATTAGAATGAAACTCATTTGCATAAATTATTAGTAATTTAAAAGGAATCATTGTCCTATCTCATCACAACACAATGCCTTGTGTAAATGAATATTCACATGTCCATCAATATATGTGTAAAGGAAGGAATAACTTGCAACACACATTGGTTGTTATTATAGAGATATGTCATTGAGTTGAAATATGGATAGTATAATTGTTGCATATTAATACATCATATGTTACAAAATCAATCCACATTCATTGGAAATCATAAGTCCACTTCCTGATATATTCCTAACATAATCATAGACCCTTGACTTGTAGATGATAAGATATTATTGATGTGTTAGTTGTTATGGAAGGGAAATATGACCACAAAAATCCTCTTCAAGTTCAATAGTTGTAGAGATCCTCATGCATGATCTTTAATGACTCATACACCTGGAAAGAAACCACTATTCAGACTTGCTGTGAAAAGTAGCAGTTCTAGAAGGGGAGGGTTTTTTTAATGGCATTGTGAACCATCATGATCAAATGAGATCCCTTTGCACACGCATGTCGAGGAAGGTATCCTGTTGTTGTGGTCAATGTTCCTTCCACAAATCACAATGCATTTTCCAGACTTGTATTATGTCATTATCAACTCAAGAAGTCATAGGTGTGTTAGTGTGGATGTCGCTTTGGGACTTACTTAAATATGGTATGATGGTTTATGCCATTTAGATTTTATGGTCATTATATGATGATATGTCGCGTCAACTATTAAATACAATACAACAAATTTACAAAATTAACGTTGTTGGTTGTTTGTTGTTGATGCTTCCTTTTTATTTGGAATCTTTGAATAGATGTCAACCTTTCTTGGCATTTTCATTTAAAGGGGAATTTGTACACTTGTCAAATGTAAACATAGCTTAGGAACTCCCAACAATTCTAGGGCCCCATGAAATTGAATGATGTGGAGTGCATAACCTCTTTGAGGAAAAACAATCGATGCAGGAAAAACATTTGATCTTCCAAAGCATTTGAGTGTCCACTTAAGCATCCACAAGTAGTAGCGAAGGTCAAAATTGGGCAGCCCATCTACCAAAGTACTCATATTTTTAAACCATCCCAAAAAATACTACACATACGTAATTGAGAGCCCATGATACAACAAATAAGGTTGTCTTAGTCCCAATCATAAACAAAGAGTCTTCACATTGGGTGACACTAGATGGAAGATTGTCATGGAGTTGGATCTCAATCTATACCAATAATAATTCCCCAAAAAATACTACTCCCTTTTTTACTTCATCATATCTACTTTTTTTTCTTTTTCTTTTGAAACCTTTTATTACACCTTCTAAAGCAATTGCTGATATAATTTACTGTCAGCAAAAAGTGAATCAGTTCTCAATCGATATCATAGTCCTCCCCTTTGTAGAGATCAACAATAATATATAAGAAAAGAATGAAGTCAATACTCCGCTCCTTTCTTATATGTACTTTAAGAACATAGACAATACTTGTATATAGGAAGGGTGAAGTTCGGTATCTTACCATTTTCTGTGTATTTTAATTGTAAACAATGGTATATGTAAACAGAATGGAGCTGGTGCTCAGCTTTCTCCTCTACAAAGTAACCAATAAATGATAAGCAACCATAGGGATTCAGTCCTCTATCATGAGACCGCTCCTCTCTCCTTACATAATAAACCATAAATGATATGCAACATCCCAAATATGGGGGCGTTCCCCTCCCTTTAAAAGATACAGAGATATAAAACAATAAGTAATGTATAAAATGAGAGAGAGTGGTCCTCCTTCCTCTACAACCCAAATGTTCTCAATCATTAACCGATATGCACAAGAATCCCCACACATCAAGGCAGAACCTCCTGCAATGGATAAAGATGATAAAAAGGAATCGACTCCACATGGAGGCCGTTCTCGCTCTCCTCTTAATGTAAATACATTTAATAATGTGTTGGAAATATTAATTATAAGAAGATTTATATCACATCTCAGTCTACCAGTAGAAGTATAAAAATAAATTATATCACATTTCAGTCTACGAGTAGAAGTACATTTTTTTAGCCAATCAATCATATTATGGAGTTTAAATTTTATTATATTTAAGGAGTTGAATAGTATTTCTGAAGTAAGTTTTTAGGTAGAAATTAATCAGAGTCTTTAATGTTAGTTGGTAGCTTCCAAGAGAAGCAAAATTTAGTCTTAATATATGTGTTGAGAGTCCAAGCTCTGTAAAAAGTGAAACATCTAAGTAAATTTCCAAAATTTAAAGTTCCTAGTTCTCTTGTTATGTTGCGATAATATATAAACCAATAATTTAATGGTTTGGTTATATGATATTATAAGGTTGTCTTAGTAAAGTTGTGTCCAAATTTATCCTAAATTAAAGAGTTGTAAAAATGCGCCTTCCACCCAAAAGTGAAAATATACCTTGTATAACAAGAAACGCCTTTAGTATTATAATTTGTTAAAATAAAAAAGCTAACAGCAGTTAAAAGTGTGTTGTTGTAAAAGCCACCCAAAAGTAATGTGTCTCGGTCAATATTTACTGTACACTAAGTGAAGTATACTAACATCCACTCCCTGATGTATGACAAAGAGTGAAATCACTGATTGGAAGACAATATCTCACCCACTCCCTCATGTATGACAAAGAGTGAAATCACTGATTGGAATACAGATATCTCTCATAAAACTTATAAACACATGAATTCTCACTTAGTTTAAGAGAATTGAATGGGGATAACATGCAGCATAAACAACTTAGTGATTATAAGAGAGAGGGCGATGCCCTCAGGAGGCAACATGATTTCCTCGTTTGTATGCCACACCAATGATACAAATCTTTCCATAATCAACAGTTCTTTTATTAGCTACCCCAAACGCCAAGCCATGGTTGTTGGCTTTGGAGGGCTGAACCAATAGCCAATACTAACGCCAGGTCACCTAACCAAATCCCATTGGAGGAGTCGCAGGGAGTAGTGAGCTCAGTGAGATCTCTGGATTAGTTTAAAGAAAAAAATAAGACAGTGATATGAATATGATTGCACTGAAGAGGTGCACTTTAAAACCTTTTAAAACCCAGTAGGGGAGGGATGTGTAACTCCTTCAGTGCTCATCCTAGAGTTGACCTGTCTTTTATAAAGACAATAATAAAAAATTATTAAAAATAACTTGTCAACTTAAACTAAATTTAAAATATTTAGAATTGCATATATATAAAACAACATAAATTAGATAAACTAAAACCATAAAAATTAGATGACACATTTTCACCTCCCAGCCATCCCCTTTTAAATGGATCTATGCTGATAAGATTGACATCCCATCTCCCAGCCAATAAATAGTTTAATAATCACTGTCAAAAATATTTTCTAGGTTTAAATGGATGAAGCATGCTTTGCATTCCAATACAAACTTTAACCAAATTAAAACTTAACAAATTTGTAATATTAAAAAAATCATATAAATAATTTTTTTAACTATACATTAACCACCCAAAACTATAAACCAGCAAAAATTTATAAACTTGAAAGCAAATTAATAAAAATAACCCTATCAAAAATATAATAAATTTATTTTCACAATTCTAAATAAAAAGCAACTAATATTATTAGTAAATCTTATCATTATCTTTTTACTTAATATTAAAAACATGACATAAAAGACATAACATGATATTTTTACATAATATGAAAAAATATATCATAAGAACATTTCTAAATAGAAAAATTTCACTTAACACATTTATTTTCTATTTGAACTTAAATTTCCTTTACCATTTTCAATTAATTGTGTCTTATGTTTAAAATATTTTAGTTTTAAATATATTAATATTAATATTAATTAACTGAATATTTAAATTAACCATTATATTTTAAAATATCTTTAATAAATATTTAAAAACATTTTTAATACTTTCAATTAATCAAAATTCACCATCTAATGAATTTCTTTGTCAATTCCGCCATTTTTTTTCAAGTGGAAGCAGCTTTTTCCACGATTTTATCACCCAAGTGCATAAATTTCCCATCCCAATTACCAACATCTTATCAAATAAAGTTATAGTTTCTCACATTTCCAAAACTGCTAGATAATGTATTTGTGGTTGGACCAAATGATAGCAGATTCAAAGAACACAGAGAGACAATTACGTCCCCGATAAGCCTACCCCACGCATGCAGAATCGGGATAAAGATGTCGAGAGTGCGTAAAGGAGACGAAGACAGAAAAAAATTAACATTATATGTCACTTGGGACACCAATCATTAAAACAATCAACAAAGTTGGCAGTCATCTATGCATTCATTGCTCTACTTTTTTATTGTATGATGAACATGTTCATCATTACTTGTAGATCATTACAGCGTTTTACTTCTCCACCAAATGCTGCCAAAAGTGAAGTGAACGACTCCTCAAATGAAAACTCAACCTTTTCCTAAACTTCCAATAGAAAAAGATTGAACAATATTACGTACATGGGATGGGACCAATCCATCGATTCTCCTCGAAAAGTATTTTCCGATGTTGACCGCACGCGAGAAACTTTGTGCTCACCGGCTCTATTGTTGCCGTTGAGTATTTCGTCAAATGTATTCCTTATTATGGAGTGGCAGTGATTAAAATGCATTAAATATTTTACATATTCAAAATGTAGCATGTAAGCTCAGATGATGATTGTGCTTAGATTGGAATGTGCCAAAAATACTGTGGGAAGCTTATCAATAATAACTAGTATAATCATTTAATTTGTGGTTGGTGAGTTTTGGTATATAACATTTTAAATACCGCTGAATTATAAGTTATTTATTAGTATATTTTATTGTTTTGTTATTTTTCACATTCTTCTACTTATTTACCATGAGCTTACATAAAATTAATGAACTCCAATAAAAAATGACTAGATTGTATGTGAACACCTACTTGTCCCAATAACATGTTGCTGCTTTGACTTTAGATTAGATCAACCAGTGAAAAAGAGGGCTAGCAATATTCAGTCTGGTGCAGGCCATTTAATGAGGCCGCAGCACGTTTGATGCCCATTAGATCCCAAGCTGCTTGAGATCCAATCAGCATCAAGCATGCTACAGCTGCATTAAATGACTACTGAACATTACTTACTGCTAAAAAAAATGAAGTGAAAAGGTAAATACCAAAAGTGACTATAAATGTTGTTTGAAGACTATAGAAATGGAACAAAATAGTAAAACTGTAGATCGACTTACACTTTCTTGATTGTATAAAGCCCTAGAATTTATTTCTAACTCAAATAAAGCATGCTTCAGTCATGTCTCTGTGTTGTGCGTATTCTGATTGTATGTACGTAATGCCTGGTAGTGAGCACAAGCATTTATGAATAATGCTGTCTTACTCATACACTCAAGTTAAAGAACATGAATATTTATAAGCTTTAATAAATGTATGTCATCACATCCCTACCGGATAAAGTTTTGTGAAAATAAAATGGATAATTGGTGGCCAACAAATTTTTAAAGAAATGAAAGTAGGTCTAAGCAATCATACCGCATGACTACCTTATACTTTAGCGTCATTTTCATTTTTTTCACTCCATTATATCTCTCATTTTGAAGTCGAATTAATTTTTGGAGTTGTCTACTTCACTTACTTTTTGGAATTTGTGGGAGAAGGAAATGACTGTGTAAAAATGTAAAAATGTAATTATTTCATTTAATTATGAAGAGGTTCATAGTTGACTCTTTTAAAACATAACTGAATGCAGCTAGGAATTATGAGTGGCAACATTGTTATTGCAGATTTGTTCGATTAGAATTAACATAGATAAGCAGAAGAATTTCAAAAATAAAAAAGAATATAAAAATAACTCAGGGTTAATAAATAGATAACTTATAGGTGATGCATGAAGGATGGATAATGTATAATTTGGAGTGGACTATAATTTGATTGTACTTAAACTTTCACTAACCACAAATTAAGTGGTTGTGGTAGTTTACTCATAAAAATAAATGTAGATGATAATAATTAATGTTCGTTAAAACTAATTTATTTTATGAACAATTTACTTTATAAAAGTTTAAAAGATTAACTCGATTCATTAAAACCAATAAAGATTAAGATATACCTAGTTCGATATTGAATTAAAACCAATAAAGATTGAGATATATCTAATTGGATATTGGATATGAACAAAAACATTTATGATATTATGTATATTGAATTCTTTTGGTTCAATTTAAAAATTGGGTCTATTAGATTTGGTTTTACTCATTATTTATTTTTGAATATTGATATAAACAAAAAACATTTATAATAAAATGTTATATTAAATTCTTTTGGTTTAATGTAAAAATTGGGTCTATTAGATTTGGTTTTGCTAGTTATTTGTTTTGGTTTTGCCAATTACTTATCTTTTGCTTTTTGTTTTATTGTACAACTTTTTTATGTTTTATTGTTTGATTATTTTTGTTATATACTTTTCAGAAATTGGCTTTAAAATTTTTAATATAATCATTTTTATTTCAAACTTTCATACTTAATTATAAAAATGAACATGGTTTGGTTTTCAAAATCTAATATATTAGGTTTAACAATTAAATTTTAATGTATATAACTAAAAAAAATTATTAACATTTTTGTGAATTTGTGTTTAAATTTAAAAAATAGCCGTAATTAACATAAGTTTCACCATCCTCTATTATTTTATTATCCTAATGTTTCTTAGAAATTGAATTATTCTCCATACTTATATTCTCTTCGGCTTCTTCCCGACAACGAAGTTATTGCTTTGGGCTGATTGTGAGACCAGATGTTGTAGTAGAGTCAAACAACAAAGATAACCCCACACAAAGTCCGAATAAAGATAAAGTTTAGAAAAGCAACAGACAGAGATTATATGACAATGGACCATAATTCTGACAGGAAAGAAGCCATACATTCTTTTATCTTTTATTTTATAAATGAGTGTATGTTGATTTCTTTCTATTGGGCGATTGAACGTTCATTGTATCAGATGTGTGGCCAAACAATCACAAAACTGCCACTACAAGAATCAAACAAGATCATTTGCAGGTTCATAATTACTTGTAATTAGTTTTATATTTAAATTTTATTTTTAATGATATTAAAAAGTATCTATATTATTATTATTATGATGGTGGTGATGATTAACCTCCATTGAGACCAAACTTTGGTCTATAAAACCTAAAGAAACTAATTAATTAGTTTGTTTTAAAATTGTATTCTTATGGTGAGTAGTGTCCCAAGCTCACTATAATTTTGACAAGTTAAAAGGCTAAGAAAGTCGGTATTGCAATAAAGATTATGAAACCGAGATCTAATGTGGGTGTACACATGGCACTCTAAGATGAAGTGATTTTCTTCTTCAATGTTCTTATTCTCACAGAGATGGCAGATCCATTCCACCCATGGTATTTTAGGAACTGTCCAACGACAACCCATGGTATTTTAGGAACTATCCAAGGACCTGTTTCACTCTGAAGCTCGTGAGAGTTCGCTCTTATCTTGGCTATATTAATTTTTTTCATTGAACTAGAGATACTTTTGATTTTCTAGAGTAGGGTTGATGACCTCCTTATAATATCTTAATTTTCTTTTAGCCTCTAAATCTTTCTCACACCACACTTTCTCATTAAACTTAGAAGTAACAATATTTTTGATGTTATTAATATTTTGCAATGAAATATTTTGTCGATCTCCGAGTGGTTTAACCAAGCCCTAGTATCCCTCGTATCTTTATACCAAGCTCGCTTGAGCCTTAGGTGGTTTTGGCTTGAATTAAAAGCTAGCTTAGGAAGTCTATGATCTCCCATGTTTTATATTAATTTATTTTTTTTAATAGAAACTAAGAAAATGGTGAATTAAATGGGTTGTGCACAACCATTCAGTACAGAAGTTGTTTGAAGAAACTTTCATTCAAAGAAGACAAAACTGAATTTAAACAGATCCAAAGATTAGGCCATCTTGAGCAGTTGTAGCTGATACTATTCTTCGATTTTATAGAAGTAGAATATACTCTGATGAATTGCTTATTCAATATTATGCAGAAAAAAATGATCAAACCAGTTTGATTTTGTCTCCAACTGAGTGAAAGTGTCTTTCTTGTTCCTCCAAACTGTTTGTGCTGGTTTATCTTGAACTTGATTTCCTTGATCCATAAGCAAATAATTTTTATCCTTTGTCTGTTTATGGTCACGTGCTCCTCTGCTAGCCCTCCATATCTTACCTTGTTCATTGCCAATCCCCAATGTATAAAGGTTGCATGTTCTCTGTCTTTCACGCTGTTGGTTGTAATTCTCTGCATTTCTAGGACAACCCTCTCCCAATCAGACCAATCGTGTCCTCCAATCAAATTCGACTTATGCATATTGTTTTCCTCTCCAGTATACTTCTTCCATTCCTTGTTGAACTGAGATATAGCATGACAAAAGATTTACTCCCATTTCTGAATCCTCGCGCTGGCAGTGAGTGGACCAGAGTCGTGGTTCCAGAATTCATGGTAATGGCATGGAGAGGGTGCATAGAATGATGGAGTGGGGAAGAGAGCCCACGTGTTCAGCAAGAGAGAATTATGACTACTGATCAGTGGCAAAGTAATATAGAAAATATTTGAATCCAATTTAAGTTGAGAGAGAGTTGCGTGACCTGCCAGGGAATCGTTGGGAATGTAAAGCTTTATGTATAAATTTTGAGTAATAAACCGTGTCATGTCATGACTTGTTGCAAGATAACCAATTTGATTCTTAGGGGATATGTTTATATCTTGTCTCTTATCCATTTAAAATTAATGAACCTTGTAAGAGAGATGCCCCCTTGTTTTCCATTGTGTCCACTTTGTCAATATTTTCTCTTAAGATATGATAATATTCTGTGTTGTTAGGGAGATGAAGTTGTTGGATCCTGCTATACAGCCTTCTTCATTTTATGGATCCTATAAGATAGCCTGTTTTCATTTTGAGGATCACTTGGCGAGAATCCCCCAAGATTATCAGCATTGTGATGAAATTTGCATCTATCATCTCCAACCCTTGGAGTAAAGCCTGCCACTCAGCCTCATTATTAGTTTTTCTCCCCAATCCCCAGGCAAAAGAATTGATTATTTTTCCCCTTGGATTCAGAATAATACCCCCTGCACCTTCCTTCCCTGGGTTTCCTTTTGAGGCACCATCAAATAATAAAGAATAAGAGTTCTGATCTTTGATCCATCGAGAGAAATCATCATAGTTTTTTCTTATTTCCTATGGATGCCTACTGTTATAGATTTTGGACTGAGGGGAACTCACGGGGTATTCACTTAGTGAAACTATGCCATAGCACGTTCGTTCGTGCCATATGAAACAATACCCCTATTTTCAAAAAATATTGGAAAATACCTCCAAAAATCATTTTTTAACCCCCTCCCAATATGCCTTCCCAATTTAAAATAAAACCCTATTTTCACTATATATTGCATGTATCCATTTTTACATTTACATTTTTTTATACCCCTTTATATTTCTACCTAGTATATTGACCCCAGCAAAGAAAAATAGTAGTGGCCTTAAGAAAGATCATGGGAAGTGTTGCTCAGAGAAGTTCAACCACGGGCAATTACCTCTACAACTGTGTCAGACACCTTAGGTGATGCAAAAACTGAGAATGTAAACATTATCCGATTCGGGTACTCTTCTCTGACTTTAGATATAATGACCCAACCCTTATGGAGAAAAACAGAATTGATGTTTGTTTAAGTTTCAAGTTTGTGGTTAACTTCTTAGACAAGTAAGTCTAAAGCAGTTTGTTCTAAAAGTTTTTTTTTTTAAAGTAATTGTCTGCTTAGGAAGAATTGGTGGTTTGTATATATTTTTTTTATTCCAAATGAATATTAAGAAACATTTTTTCTTAGGAAAAAAGATTCCAATTTATTAAACACAATTTTTAACCATCTTTTTTCAAAATAAAGTCCATATTTATCACACTAAATACACTTCCTTTCTTTCTTTGAATTAAAATTACCATTTGAATCTTCATATATAGTTTGCCTTGTCTTTGATTTCCTCTTATGTCACATAGATGAATCTCTATCTCCTTTCCTTATGCTTTACTTCAAGAGGATGACAAAAATTGTCATCCTCATTTTAAATACTTCTTTTTCTATTTAAATTAAAATTGTCATTCTAAATCTTCATGCATGGTTTAGCCTTGTCTTTTATTTCCTCTCACACAAATCTCTATCTCCTCTCTTCTTCTATCACACAAATCTATATCTCCTTTCCTCTCCTCTTCTATTGCATAGACAAATCTATGTCTCATTTCCTTATGCTATTCTACGAGAGGATGGTCAAAATTGTCTTAGAGTCCATTTGAGGGATGCTCCTACAAAAGTAGCCCTCCTAGTTCATGAAATGTCCAAGGGTCAACTCTTCCTGATAGACTAGAGATTCTTAAAAGAACTTTGAAATAGTGGGACAAATGATTAAGTATATAGAGATAAGATCCTTATTCTCTGGTTATGGTTTGACATCCACTAACTTAAGAACCAGTCCCTTATATAATCATGGTTCCATTATAAGTCTTGTACAAGGATTTCAATAACAGTCATATATCAAAGAATCCAACCATACTAGATAAATCCCAAATGCCTTATATGTCACAAATATGAGAAGCAGTTTGATTGTGATGGTCGAGGAGAATTTGCTAAGGGGCGTCGACAGTCATGGCTCTCCCAACCCATTTAATTTCCAGAATTGCTCCTTGGGGTTTAACATCGACCAATCCAAGACGACCATCTTCCTATGGAAGGGACTAAAAAAAATTCTTTGTCTCTATTTTTCACTTATCAGTGATCACTGCTCTGTGGCTTTGGAAAAAAAATTCCAGGTACTACATGTTGGAAAATATCTAGGCACTAAATGGTACCCTCAACCAAAGTTTTGTTGAATTCTGAAGTGAGAGTTGAATCATCTATGAAGTGGTCACTAAACAGTTTCCCACCACCAACAGGTACTAGGGATATCTTGGATCTGCCCTAGTCACTAAGCAGTTACCCACCCCTAGAAGATAATCGAAGGCATTTGCTGCAATGACATAGAATTATGGAGCTAAGGGGCATCCTTTTGGAGTTATGGAGCTAAGGGGCATAAAGTGTGGAGTGGGAAAGAGATATTTGAAGAAGTATTGCTTGGAAAATTCTATCCTTAACATACACTCTGGTTGATGCATGTGAGAACAGGGTTCAAACTGCTCAAGTGAAGAAGTTTCCCAATCCTAGCCACTAAAGAATATTAAAAATGAAATCTCATTCAATCATGTTATAAACCACGTCAAAGTTTATTTTGAGAAAGAAATTTTTTCCTAGTTTCCTTTGCCCACTTAATACTTTTTTAAGTGAGAAGGCTATTCAGAATAAAATAACCTTTCCTAAATCCAATCTGTTCAAAGTATTCTTGAAGTTGTTATGTTCAGGATGAAGTATTATTGAAGCTATATTTTCGGTTTTGTAGTCAAAACACCCATGGGATACACCACAACACTACTCACATAGAGGCCAAATCAAGTAGGAAACCTTGTTGAAATTGATAGATTTTCAAGTTCCAATATGGTATTGCATTGTGTTCACATGGAATTCTCCATTGTTTTAAGTAAATATAGGCTTATAAATTTAAAATCCAAACTCAGGATTCCAAAATTGACATCCTTACCATTTTATCACCTGACTTGCTCTTTCATGGTATAATGAAGTTCTTCAACTGAAAGCATCGATAAAATTTGAAGTTAATTGTAGCCAAGGGCCCTTTGGAACATGTTTAGTTAATTTCTCCGTGGGGATCATGTTTGAGGCTCAAATGTCTATATAGTTATAATATTAGTTTCGCTATCTAAGAAAAGAAATTGCCTTACAACAAGACACAGGAATATACACCACTCAAATTGTAAAAAAACATGTTAATAACCAAGGGAATTACCACAACTATCTGAGATTCAGCAAAACTTGAAAGTTTAGAAAACCATGCAATGCATGCACCTTGGATTGATCTACATTTTTTCATGTAATTTACTGAGCAAGGCATAGGTATTAGAACATTAGTGAGCAAGGCATAGGTATTAGAACATTCTTGCATATGATTTCTGCTTCATTTGTTCTGGTATGAGTACGTATTTGAATGTGAATCAGGGCTCTTCATGAAAAAGACCATTCTAGGAAGAGACTGTCACAAATGCAATTCTTTGATATATTTACAGTGGCCAGCTTTTTATACTACACACTCCCTGGATACATATTCACAATTCTGACATTTTTCTCATGGGTTTGTTGGATATGGCCACATAATATCACAGCTAATCAAATTGGTCCAAGATACAAGGGCTTGGGTCTTGGAGCCTTCTCCTTCAATTGGGATGGAATTTTAGCATATCATGGAAGTCCCACTACACTCTTCTTCCACTCTGGACATGAGGAATGATCGATACCATAAAAAACAATCTTCTTATTAAAATAAAATTGATTATCTATTATGAGGCATGACTTGTTTTGTGTAACAGACCATCGATCATAGTACTGCAGTACTACCATTTTACTATTTAATTTCATTTAAATGTAGTTGCATGTAGCTCCAATAGCTCCTGTAGCAGACTGCAGGTAATATGGTGAGGAATAGATAATTGCTATGCTCCTGTCACCACATCATCATTTCTGCCAAATGAAGAACCTAGAGAGCAAAGATGAGAATCGGTCTTCCTGTTTCAAAGAGTACTTTCCCAGTATAGAAATGCAATCATGTGTTTTCCAAAAAATGTCAAGTCCATTTCAATCATGCAAACGTTTATTAAATGTGGGTTTCTGTTTAGACCTGTTCTCACCATGTTTCCATGCCAAAGGTATGAGCACTTACAAAATAACTCATGATGAGGAATATACAGCTACCTCCATTGTTAGGCCTTGGAGATATCCTACAGACCAGAGCACATTTTTGTTGCACAAACCCCATAGCTACGACATTCCCTGTTGTACCAAATTCAATCATTAGTATTTAGTGCTTATTCAAAATGAATTCAACCCACAAACATTCCTGAAGAAGAAAATCCAACAGCCATGGATGCAAAAAATCTATACAACTGCACCTTAATTTACTTTTGAAGTCCCACTACACTCCCTTAATTTACTTCTTATTAAAATAAAATTGATTATCTATTATGAGGCATGACTTGTTTTGTGTAACAGACCATCGATCATAGTACTGCAGTACTACCATTTTACTATTTAATTTCATTTAAATGTAGTTGCATGTAGCTCCAATAGCTCCTGTAGCAGACTGCAGGTAATATGGTGAGGAATAGATAATTGCTATGCTCCTGTCACCACATCATCATTTCTGCCAAATGAAGAACCTAGAGAGCAAAGATGAGAATCGGTCTTCCTGTTTCAAAGAGTACTTTCCCAGTATAGAAATGCAATCATGTGTTTTCCAAAAAATGTCAAGTCCATTTCAATCATGCAAACGTTTATTAAATGTGGGTTTCTGTTTAGACCTGTTCTCACCATGTTTCCATGCCAAAGGTATGAGCACTTACAAAATAACTCATGATGAGGAATATACAACTACCTCCATTGTTAGGCCTTGGAGATATCCTACAGACCAGAGCACATTTTTGTTGCACAAACCCCATAGCTACGACATTCCCTGTTGTACCAAATTCAATCATTAGTATTTAGTGCTTATTCAAAATGAATTCAACCCACAAACATTCCTGAACAAGAAAAGCCAACAGCCATGGATGCAAAAAATCTATACAACTGCACCTTAATTTACTTTTGAGGTACCACCATCTCTCCACTATACAACTAGGTGACTGCCATAGTGGACAGAGATGGATTTCAGGACTTAATTCTCTGGGTTACACAAAATTTGAATAACCAATACAGTAGCATATAACAATGAATATATCATGGTCATTACAATATACCTACAATCATAGAAGGTCATGAGATACCATAACCAATACCGTATTTCAATAGGATCAATACTTAATAACAATTGTAAGGACAAGACAACAATCTCTTCAACAAATCATGGTTTACTCATAGTATAACATATAAATCCATGCTAAAATAATGTCCAAATATCCACAAAATGTCTAAGCCTAAACATCCTTACAAAAGCATTAATGCATCTAAAAACAAATATAAAACCTAATTCCTGTTGGATCTAGTGAAAAAAATCATTAATAATAACTAGATTCAGCAAGCTAGGCATCTTTGAGGGTACGTTAAGTTCTATCAAAAACAGATCAAGCTACCTCTGGGAATTACCAATCCCTCTTGTGCACATTTACAACTAATCTAAACAAGGTTCAGTTTCCTCAACATAAACCAATATCTCTATGGCAAACGAGTCTTCCTTTGTATAAAGTGTACACCTATTAGGCTGAAAATCGTAAAGAAAGAACTCTATGGGAATGAGGAATCACTAGGAGTGCTAAAATATAATGGGAATTTATAAGCTCTAAAAGTTGTAGAGCAACTCCGTGGATCTGCAGGATGCATGATAGAGCTAAAATGCAACACATAAACCAAGGTGACTCCAGAGTTGGTGAATTTTTCCATATGATACCCTTTCAATGGCTGGAACTATTCATTTTGAAAGGTATGCAAAACAATGGCATTCAGTATAGCATTTTGCTAAGTAGTCCAGACTCCAGAACTAGTGGTTTTGTAAATGCCAAACTGACAACCACTGGAAATGAATTTAACCTTATTTTTTTACAGTAAAATCATTAGACCTATCCAACATATGTTATTACCTTCCTGTGAGAAGTTCATGGCCATGAAGCGAAAACAACTGCCAAAGTTTAGCTGGACATTTATGAGGCCTAAAAAATGGAGCACAGTTTCCTGGGTCTTCCAATGTATTAGATACGATAAGATAAGATTCAATAAACAAAGCAAGGTACTAGTGACATTAAAAATAGATTCAATAAACAAAGCAAGGTACTACTGAGGGTATTTATTATTTAATTAGCTTAGGATAACAAACATAGTGATATAAAGAGAATACATGCATCCCATGATGATCAACTTGTGACATCCTTTGAGGCCGAAAAACACAAATGTCTGTAATGGCATTCCAAAAGAAGCTACTTACTATTTCGTTCAAGTACTTTGGATCAAATAGTATCATCAATGCCAACATTGGAGCCTACCAAACACAATATGATTCTGTGAAAAATTCATGTCTCTTCATCATTTCTATATCTGTTCTCCTTTTGTGTGGACTATGACACCCCTTTTTTGTCCACCGAAAATACGTTCAAGTTGCTCTGCATTCGTCTGCATGTACATATGGATATATAAACATTAATTCGATTACTGCATGTACATAGGGTTAATCCCATTAATAGCACAACAAAGCAGATGGCATAAACATAAGTGGATTTGGACGCTTACATTGAATGCAACCTCGAGAATCTCATCACTGAAGGAAGAGTAAACAGTCTGAGGATTTCGACGACCTCCCCCAACGTAGAAGGGCTGATGAGTGTCATATGTTATAAGAAATAAGCACGATTATAAGAAATAATATGTATGAATATGAATTAAACAGATGCACAGTGTGTTTTTTCTAATAATGATTCTTTAACTTTTACTAAAGAAGAGTGCCTAGAAGCCACAAAATGTTTACACCTAAACAACACCATCACAGTGCCCAACTTTCAACTGCAAGAGCAGAGCTGTTGAACAGCCCCAGAAAGGATTGTAGTGTGAGTGAACGAAAGTAGTATGATGTGAGTGTAACATTGCCAAAGAAAAAATCCAGAAATAGAGCTTATAACGACACCCTAACTTTCACTAACACCGTGCCCTGTGTAAGGACATTAAACTTTCACTAATCAAGAGCCCATAAATTTACAATATTTCGTTGAAAATTACATATGATTTCATTTAGAGGGAAAAGAAAATTTGTTATACCTCATATTCTCCTCGCATCGTAGACACGGTACACAGGAGACTGGCAATGCGAAGGGTATTATGATCATCGTTGTTAACCAAATAAAATGTTCGATCAGTGGGAACACCGAATACATCTCTTTCCTCCAACCTCCTTTTAACTAGCTCATTCTCGTGCACATATGCTATGTAACCTCTACTTGTTCCAAGAATAATATATTATATTATTAAATCAAAAGTCCAACATAGTGAAAATCCAAAAAAATGTAACACTATCACAATGAAAGCATTCGATACACTATGACAATGAAAGCGTTCAATACACTATCACAATGAATATCTCACCACTGTAAAAGTTGAGAATACACTATGACAATGAAAGCATTCAATACACTATCACAATAAATATGTCACCACTGTAAAAGCACTGAGAAGAAAACAAAATCCAAACAAACTGATCGATCAATCCAAAACCCTATATTAAATCAATAATATTATAGTATGCCATCAAAAATCCAATAAAGTGAAAATCCAAAAGCACTATCATAATGCTACTGAAAACATTTTAAAAAAAAATCCAAACATACTACCTGATCGATCAATACAATACCCTAAACTCTAATTCATACTCATAATACATACCTTCAGTAACATAAAAGACCCAAAACCCTCACAAAATAAAATAAAAAAATCCAAACATACTAGCTAATCGATCGATCCAAGACCCTCAACTCTAATACATACTCCTAATACATACCTTCACTAACATAAAAGACCCAAAACCCTCCCAAAATAAAAATAAAAATTCCAAACATACTAGCAGATCGATCAATCCAATACCTTAAACCCTAATACATAGTCATAATCCATACCTTGAGTAACATAAAAGACCCAAAACCCTAATACATAGTCATAATCCATACCTTGAGTAACATAAAAGACCCAAAACCCTAATACATACCTTCAGTAACATAAATGACTGATTTCGCATCAATATGGTGAGGGAGCATGACCGTATTGGGTTTCATTTCAATGTAGGTAACTCTAAATTTTGCAAGCTCTTCAAGAAGTTCAGAGACCTCCCCAAAGTTTGGGAGAGCTTTGATTTTTCCAGCGTCAGATGATGCTCTCGTCTTGAAGCTACCACTGTGGAATACGTATGGATTCTCCTCTTTCTCTCCTCTGTGTCCACGTCGTTGTTCTTCTCATCTCCCTTGGTCATACTCTTCAGGAAAAACTCCTTGATCGGCCATGTTGGCTACTGGCTCCGTGAGGGCAACGGAGGACAAGGAGAATGCAAAAGAAATGATGGAGGCGGCTGGGGTGGAACCCATGACCGCAGCAGTAGCAAAGACAGTGTTAGAGAAAATGCTATGCACCAAAGAAACTCAGCAGCAAAGACAGTTTGAGAGAAAACACTATGCACCAGAAAAACTTAGCAGCATACGCAAGGTGCACACAGGCTTATGGTGGAGCACTGGTAAGGGCGCGGGCAGAAATTTGGAATAAAATAACCCTAAACATATTGGATATTTATATACTTAAAAAAAACCCTTATTACCCCTAATATACCACCAATATATTGACTTTTAATTTTTTAATTTTTAACCACCCCAATATGAACGGACGTGATATCATATTGGTCCCTAGGTGACGCCCCCGTGGGGGAACTCCTCTAGAAGAAAATGTTGCACCACTTGGTTACCTAAGCTAGTAAATCCTCTCCATCTGGAAATCCCAATCCTCTTGTAGCTAATTTTTCAGCAGTCATCCCAATAATCTTTACAACTATCCGATTGATAATAACCTTCTCTCCCTTGAAGATTGATCTATTCCTTGCCAACCAGATCTACCAGCATATGTTCTTAGGGATGACATTCCATAGCCACTTTAAAGTGGGATTTTTACTGAGATTTCCTCAGAAAAGTCTGTTCCAAGTTATTAAAAGTTGTTCAAGGGTGTCTGGAGGTTTGAAAAAGACACAAACCTTATGCAAGACAGCCCTCCAAATTTGAATAGCAACTTTGCATTGGAGAGGTGTGTGGCTGTTTCCAAGTTTGCATTACATAGGGAACATCTAGAGGAGCCTTCTATACCTCTTTTGGTAAGATTGTTTGCCGTTAAAAGTTTGTTGTGCATTAGCAACCATATAAAATAGTTGACTTTTGGAATACAGTCTGGATTCCAAACCTTCTTCCAGAGATTTGCTGAAGCTGTAACCAAATTTGTTTGGAGTAGTTGGTATCCCTCTTTAACCATATAAGTACCATTTCTGCCCCACCCAATTGAGTCTTTATAGTTTTTTCTGATGGGGGCCATGCCATTGAGCCGGGGAAGCAAGAGGTCAATAGCTAGTTTCAGGTGATCCGGAGGTTGAAGTAACTTCCAACCAGTTTGTTGAGGCCTGGAAATTCGCAGGAGACAACAGAAAGGGATTCTCCCCAATCAACGTTCCCAACTAGCCCGTTGATTGTTTGGTATAGGGAATCCGTCCGGTTTTGCGGTCCGGATACCGTAGGTCAAACACAAACAAAGGCTTTACTGGTTGCAGCCCGGTCCACCGGAATTTGTATTTTAACTTAAGAATGCTATGCAAGAATCGAACTACACATGCAGGGTGGTGAAGAATGCAGGGAGCAGTCACAATGTGATGCGCAGGTTCTTACCTCTCGTCTTAGGCTCACCAACATTTGAATCACACATGCATCTATGCACTGACCTAGCTATCTATCTATCCATCTATCTCTATCTACCTATCCTCGGGGTGCCAACTTATATTCAATATATATGAGTAATGCGGATGTGCACACATGATAAAAGCAATTACAGATAGCTATCATTTAATTTTACAAACATGAACAATGAAAGATATTTCCACAACCAGATAACTAATTGTTTCATGACAAGCATGCATTACTCATGGTGGTTATTTCATAAAATAAATCAGAAATCATTTAAACAAGACATAGGTCATAAAGTTAGAACGATCTCACGATTCATGGACACAATGCTGAAAAACAAAGTAGTTCATCTTTCAACTATCCATGGCAAAATATTTGAAATCCCACCGATCTTCTTTCAACAGGAAAACTGTAATTTCTATTGCAAAATGAAGTAGTTCTTCTTACAATATGTCATCACCAGTCTTACTGGGGAAAAAGGCCTCTATTCCTTCTACGCTTCCTAATTTTATACAAAAGGTCAAAATGGTTGGGCTGCCCAACGTGACCTTTGGGCTTCCCAACCTTTTGCTCTCCCAATGCTTCATTTCTCAAAAACTTTTACAAAAATATTAAATTATTACAAAGTTTGACCAGTCCTTTATGAGGAGGGTGCCGCCTGGCTATCTAAGAACTTCTTCCACGCTGTTGCTTCAGTAGTAATGCCTTCAAAAGCGCATGGCTCTAGGAACTGAATGTTGATTTCAAACTTTTCAACTTGGTTCTTGATGGCCTCGATCCTTGCTGGACTCAACCGAAGCTAATCTTCTAGAAACTGCATGCTAACGACTGCGTGGCCTACCTCGTTCTTCAATACTAGGTCATCAACGGCTATAATCTGCTGAGTTCTGGCCTCTGCATCTTGATATCTTTTCTGTAATACTTCCATAAAGGCCTCATGGTCCAGGAACTCTTCAAGCCTATGCTCAGCCTCTGTTTGACATCGGTTGTACGTATTCAGGAGCCTTCTGAAATACTCTGAGCATGCTCCCTGCGTCTTTTTTACAGCCTTCTTGAAGTCTTCTGCAGTACTGATGGCGAACTCTATCAGGTTGTGATCTCTCTTGAGGGCTTGATGATCTTTTTCTAGTAGCCCTTCTGGATTCTCGGCATCATCTTCCGGCCTTTCCATTCTGGCACTCAAGACCTCAAGCACCTCCTGAGATCAATCAGCGAAGTATGAGGAAGTTTCCATGATCTCTTCTAGCCTGTTGTCAATTTGAAGGACTTTGCACCTCTCTTCTTCCAGAGCAGTCTGCAGTTGTAGCATTTTAGCCTTTTGAGCCAGGATATATTCTTTAAATGGCTGCAAATCAACTTGCTGTTCCTTGGCTGCCTCCAGATCAGTAGTCAGAGAAGCTAGCTTCCCTTTCAGCTCTTGAACCTGTGAATCACTGGCCTCATAGATGATCTTCTGCTGCTCTTCCAGATCTATCACCTTTGCCAGTAACTGTTCCTTATCACTCTTTAGACTTTGGGATTCTTGTTATACGTTTTCTAGGGACTCCTGTGCTGTTCCCTTTGCTCGTATCTCCACTTGAAGGGTATAGAATTCACCTTTTGAGGATTCCAGTTCCCTTTGCATGTGCTCATATTTCCTCTTGAGTCTATTACCTTCATCTCTTTCTTTTCTCAGTGTGTCTTTTAGCTGAGCAAAGGTCTTCTTAACTGACTCTAGTTCAATCATTACCTGATTTATGTTATCTTCGGAGGCATCGATTAGTGCAGCCCCGGCTCTTATCATGAGCCTAGGATCCTTGTCTGTCCCTAGATGATGGCTGTATCTGTTACCATCCTGCCTGATAGGTCTTTTGCTTCAACATTCTTTTCTGTCCTCCTCATTATTCTTTTGGTGGCCCTGTCATAATAGACAGTATTGAAGTTGGGGACTTCTTCACCCTTTTTCTAAATGAAAGGCACTAGCTGGAGTGTAGGAGTCACCAGGGTGCTAGCAGCAGGTACTTGAAGGATTTGTACCTCGGGGTTTGCCTCCTCCTGGGTCTGTCCTGTTGATGTTTCAGCAATTGATTGTTGGGGCAGCTCTGTTTTTTCAGCCTCCTGCTTTTGGAGCTCTTCCTCTAGATTTTTTTTTGCTTCCTCAGCTACCTGTTTGGCTGACTCTTCTGTTTCTTTGGCTGCCTCTTGTGCCTTTTCAGCTGCTTCTTGGGCAGCTTTTCTTTTTTCTTCTTCTCCTTTCTGCAGCCATTCTGCAGCTTCCTGTTCTAGCTTCTGGGCCTCTTCCTATCTCCTCTTGGCTTCTTCCTCAGCTCTGGCTTGCTCAACTTTGGCTTGCTCAGCCCCTTTTCCACCCTTGGTGGGGTTCTTAGGCTTAAACCTCCTTTTCAGAGCTGTCAAGTTAGGGGCACTTCGGAAGACAGATTCTTCCATGTCAAAGTGGTGAGTGTACTCGAAATGTACTTTATGTTCTTTACAGTGCTCTGCCATTTTACCATGAGTGCCATTCCTTCGGAAAGGCATCTCACCAAAATGGAACTTCCCCAATTCTTCTATGAACTTCGCAGCTTGCTTTACCTTTGAAAATCTGTAGCCACCTAGTTTGAATGGCAGCGGAGGATATGTAGCCTTCTTTTGCTCAAAAAGGTAATTCCCTATTCCATCAATGAATACCTGCCTGAATGCCTCTTTATGAATAACATAATCTGTTGCATATTTGGGTAGCAATAAGGGGCATTTCGTGCCACCAAACATTCTGATGTACATGCCATTCTCAGTCAGGAAATAGTCTGCATGCTCTTCTATTACCCGCATAGCCTCCTCTGACATACAGTCACATTCCGTCTGGAAGATGAGTGTGTAGAGTGGCATAATGAACTGTTCGCAGACCTCCCTGTAGTGGCTATGGTACTACTGAGCCCACAATGGTCTATAGGTGGCATACACAGGCATCCTTTCCCTGTCCCAGACACACTTGAGACCAGGGAAAGGCTGGTTGCACAGTATACAATCTACCAATATTGAGCTCATGTAGAATTCAGATTTTTTCTTGG
The DNA here is from genome assembly GCA_001517045.1 of Pseudotsuga menziesii. Taxonomy (NCBI): domain Eukaryota; kingdom Viridiplantae; phylum Streptophyta; class Pinopsida; order Pinales; family Pinaceae; genus Pseudotsuga; species Pseudotsuga menziesii. Next base: position 286,101 of record LPNX010375091.1, read on the forward strand.
CTTCTCCTCCCTATGTCGCGGCCAAACAAGAAGAAAGACTGCTTGATACAAGGCTGGCCCAATTAAAGACTATTCCTTGGGTTGCTACGTGGAACATAATGGGTATCCATTCAAATTTGAAGAGTCTGCCATGAGCTCTCCCGAAGATCCTGTTAAGCATCAGGGCTATAAATCTGTAAGGAGCCCTCAAGCTGGCTGTATCATACTCACTGCTTTGTCTATGTCTGTACAGCTTTCCCGGCAAGAGAATTCTCTTAAGGGTTTCTATCAGGTCCATTCTAATGTTATCCAGCCAAGCATCAGATAGAAAGATTTGAGGTTCTGGCAGGTGATAGGCCAATGCCACATATCCTGGGCTAAATGCAGCATAGCCCTGGCCTTCCACATTTCCTATGAGCATGGTGGCTGTATTTGTATGGGGCAGAATCCATCTAATCACCTCAGAGCAAGGGAACAGCTCTGGTCTTGTGGCCACCTTCATGATGGCGGATTTCTCTATGTTCGCATATATGGGTTCTTCTTCAAGACCCATGTCAGGAACTTCCTTGCGGGAAATCAGTTTGTATATGTCACCCCATTTATACTCAGGCTCCACACCAGAAATACATTGGGTGTCTTCATATGTATATTCAATCTTTGTGACGACCTCTATATTTGGTTGTTCTTCGACCATAGGGGCCTTCTTCTTCTGTCTTTTGGACATTGTAAGTTCCTCCTGCCATGTAAAACATTGTGACATTAAGAAATTCGAATTTCAGACATTGTGTAGCAGTTTATTCCTTCTCAAGTGTATCATGACAGTAACTAGTTAATGGAACTAAGGCATAAGCCCTTTGAGCTGAGTACTCAAACTAGTATGCAATACTATGCAATGTGCTATTATCCTATGTCTAGTATGCTAATGTTCAGTGCAATAAATGCATACATTGTTCAGCTCTATAATTCCTTGAGACTAGGGTGCAATATTCTATGACCTGATCTATATGAAGCACACTCAGTCCTGAGCAATCTACCACTGTTGCATAATACCAAGCTTATCAACCATACTTATACTAGTACTAAATCTGCACTATTTAGCAACATGCCACTTTTCTCATGATAGCAATACATCTAAACAAACATGTATATCATATGCAAGGTGTGACATTTATCTATTGTTCTATTGCATAACAAACATAGCGAAGGATTGAATGCATCAAGCCCGTGCCAGTCAACACTTTAACCATAAAACCCAGCAGACCCAAGACTAATGAAGACTCATGCGGCTTACGGCAGAAAAGTTATATTAAAGTGAGAGGGTATTCCGTTAACTAGAGGAGCTATCTAGCGTGAACTTATGCAGGCTTGAATTTGATTGACAAAGATGGGGGAAAACCAAATTTTCCAAAACCATAAATATAAAATCATGTCTTTATGTGAAATTTAAATATGTTTTTATATATAAACCCAATTTATTATTTTATAAAAATAATATAGATATATAGAAAATAATGAAAGTTTTTTATTATTGTATTTTTTAATAAATAAATATTAATAAAAAAAATGATGCTTACAACACTTTAAGCAAAGAGAGACCAACATTGCCAACTCAACCAACAAACCAAAAGATCTTTGTGTAGCTTTGAGAAAGTTATTCTCAAGAACAAGAAAATAGATATCTATACACAACATTTAAACCTGGTGATTAGAAGAGATAGGGTGACGCCCTTAGTAGGTGCATAAACTTGGTGACTATAAGAGAGAGGGTGATTCCTTTAGGAGGCAACGTGCTTTCCTGGTTTGTATGCCACACCAAAGATATAAATGTTTCCATACTAAAGAATTGAGGACTTACCCAACAGTCAATACTAATGCTAGGTCACCCAACCAAATCCCATTGGAGGAGCCATTAGGAGTAGTGACCTCAGTGAGATCCTTGGATTCTTTTAAGTTAAAAAATACGAAAATGATATGAACATGATCAATGGAACAATCTTGAGAACATCGACGACCGCTACTGAGAAGTCATTCGAGAAACCAAAGTTCAACATAAATGGGATCTCAACATTTCATGTCGGAACCCATACTAGAATGCATTTAGGGATTTGTAAACAATTTTAAAGGGCTCATATTCCATAAATTTTAATGCATATAATTGCAGTCACTATAACACCTAGTGTTTTTTGCACGCTAAAATGCAAAAGTGTTCAATGCGCATAGCTATCCAAATTCATTCTATGTAGTTGACAAGTTACATAACCACAAACCTAGACAACCTAGCCAATCCTGCTAGAGAAGTTACAGAAACACAATGCCAGTGGGATAAGCCATACAACCACTCCAAATTTCAAGATTGACATCCCAACCTACCAACCAATAAATAGTTTAATAATCAGTGGCATAAATATTTTTGAGGTTTAGATGGATGAAGCATGCTCCACTTTCGACATGAAAAGGCATTCCGAGACAAACGTCATCCAATCAAAACATAACAAATTTGCATTATTTAAAAAAATCATATAAATAAATTTTTGAACTATACATAGACCTCCACCCAAAATTATAGACAAAAGAAAAGTTTATAAACTCTAAAAAAATTAATAAGGATGACCTTATTGAACATAATAAATTCACTTTAATAATTCTAAATAAAACACAACTAATATTATTAGTAAATCTTACCATTATGATTATACATATATAAAAATACATAATATAATATTTTTATTGAATATGAAAAAAAATATCATAAATAACATTTATAATAGAAAAATTTCACCAAACACATTTATTTTCTATTTGAACTTAGATTTTCGTTACCGTTTTTGTATGTTATGTTCACATTAATAATTGAAATTATTTTATTTTGAAATATATTAATATTAATAATTGAAGTTATGTTCACCTTAATATTTTAAAATATTTATATTTTTTAAATATATTAATATTAATGTTAATTTTGATTAACTAAATATTTAAAATAACAATTATATTTTAAAAATATCTTTAATTAATATTTAAAAATATTTTTAATAATTTCAATTAATCAAAATTCCCAATTTAATGAATTTTTATGGCCATTTCTTTCAAGTGGTAGCAGTTTTTTCCACAATTTTATCACCAAAGTGTAACATACCCAATTTCCACATGGTGATTTTAGGGAAATGGGATAAAACTTTTACTTAAAACATTCATTTGACCATTTCTTTAAGTGGTACGATTTTAGGGAAATGAGATAAAACTTTTACTTAAAACATTCATTTAATGAGTCACAAGTTAGTACTAAAATATAATCATAAGGTGAATGCATAACATAAATATGTAATTCATTTTGACCATCAATGGTTATGTTGGATGTGATTAATAATATGAAGTCTTAAAATGTGGTCCACAAATAAAAATTTAACATGAGCTAGTAGTGGCATTGCATTAATCATTTTCCATTCTTTAGAATTTCAGTTTCCATTCTTCAGGTAGAGAACATGAATACTAAGCTTTTATAAATGTCTGCCATCACATCCCTACCGGATAAAGTTTTGTGAAAATAAAATGGATAATTGGTGGCCAACACATTTTTAAAGAAATGAAAGTAGGTCTAAGCAATCATACCTTATACTTTGGCGTCATTTTCATTTTTTTCACTCCATTATATCTGAAAAGAAAAGTGTGATAATTCTGTGACAATGACAACGTATTCATTTTGAAGTCGAATTAATTTTTGGAGTTGTCTACCATGCTATTTGGAATTTGCTGGAGAAAGAAATGAGGGTGAGAAAATGTAATCATTTCATCGTTGACTCTTTTGAAACATAATTGAATGCACCATTAATTATGAGTGGCAACATTGTGATTGCAAATTGGGCCCTGTACTGTATCTCTACATATATTGTTTTACAAATTGTTATGACATAGAAAAAACATTTCTACAAGAAGGATTTTATAAAAAAATATTTCAAAACTTTACAAAGTCACAATAAAATTTTTGATACTCATCATTATCTATTTTAAAAAACATATAATTATTTTTTTCAAAAACATATAATTTAGTTTTTATTGTTTTACAACATGGAAAAAACATTTTTAAAAGGAGGATTTTATAAAAAAAAATATTTCAATACTTTACAAAGTCAGAATATAGCAACATTTTTAGGGTGAGGATTTTATAAACAATTACTTCAAAATTGTACAAAGTCACAATATGAGGCAACAACATTTTTAGGATGAGGATTTTATAAGCAATTACTTCAAAACTTTACAAATTCAGAATATGAGGCAATAAGCAATGCTTGAGTTCTTTCTTTTTTAGAGCTTAGATGTTAGAAGCATTGAGAACTTGAGAACTCATAGATTTGCGAGCCTATGAATTTTTCCACTAAATCACAATCACATTAGATCTATGAATCTTCCCATCTTGCTCCCCATGTTTCTAAGAGTGCTTTCATTCCATAACATTAGTTGAAGACGATGCACTCTAAGCAATTGATGTGCTCTAACATGTGCATATGAATTCTTCCACTAACACATACTTATAAAGGATTGAGTTTTTTTTCTTGGATTTGGAGCCAATAGATCTAACTCAGGATTCTCATCCATCTTTCTAAGAAATCTACTGAATGTGGATCATTCTCTATTTTGGCCAGATTGAATGAACTAACCATCCCTTTCAATGCCTCAATCTCATAATAGAGGATAATTGTCATTTTCTACAACTCAACATAAACCTAGACTCCCTCTCCTCGATCCTCGTTGAATTTTGCATAAGATGACAAGAAACACTCACAAACTTCCTAACAACCTCATGTAAATAATCTAAAGAGGATTGAAGATGAAGAGGGTAAAGCTTATCTATGGGACGAGAACCATGTATGCTCATCATAAGCCTAATTCTATTACTAGTAGCAATATTAATTAAAATGTGTGATGTAAAAATCATGGTTGTACCATCAACAACTATGTCAATTCTTTAGAATGACAAGAGGATGGGCATTAAACAAGGATTGCAATTCAAGACTCAAGTGCTTAACCACTACCTATGAGTGCCTCCATGGACCATACATTCTTATGGGAATTAAAATTTTGTCACTAGTGAAAGAGTCTTCATTCATCATTGGTAGATTCTACCCTTTCAAGAAAATATATGGACTTGCTGTGATAAGCACTGTTGTGATTTATCTTAACTTAGTCAAGTAGTTTTACACCTTATGCCTAATGAGAATATTATGATCCTACTCTCATCATTACATTATATTTATCTCTAAGCATTTAAATTTTTTTATTAAATCTTAAGAAAGCCTCAATTGTAGAATTATATGTGTTGAGATTTTAATGGTTATACAAGATCTAAAACATTTAGCATCATAACATCATAACCATATACTAAAGGATCACTGAAAGAAAGACAAGCACGTCCACACAAAAGAACACATAGATTTATCATGGGAAACCCTCACAGGGAAGAAAACCTAGCAAAACTTCCTTGATATAGACTTCAATCAAGTACAGTGTAAGAACCAAAGAATAAGACTTATAAGACCCCAAGAATAATATTGGACTGCTTCATCTTTCCCATATGGACTTCTCCTCTCTCTAGCGCAACTGCTTAAGTGTTTTACTTGTCCAAATGAGGGAGGTGCCTCTCCTATTTATACCGATCAGCTAAGATGACTAATAACCCAAATGGGCTAACTTCTCCTTGCTGCCTAGGAAGAATTTCCTTGGAAGACTCAAAAATACATTTTAATAATACTTTTGTGGCTACTACTAACCCGACTCACAATGGATTTTTTACCTCAAGACTTTACATGACCAAATACATCAATGACATCCCTAATCGAAGGAACAACATCTCCGGAAGGGGTAATAACAATAATAATACAAAATAAAATATCTTTCGTAGTTACACTTCTTTAACACTCCCTCGTAAAAAGGAAGGTATTCTACAACAATACATATGTACAACTAATTGATGAATCTATAACTCATAGGAAGTTTTCAAAACTACATCAACATCATCATCATCCGTGGAACATCATCATCAAAGGCATCTGTGGCATCTTCTCAAGAATCATCATCTCTGGTATCATCTCAAAATTGTCATCTCTAGCATCATCTCTAGCATCATCATCTTTGGCATAATCTCGAGCATCATCATCTTTGGAATTATCTCAAGAATCATCATCTTTGGCATCATCTTGAGTGTCATCTCAAGCATCATCTCGAGCATCATCTCTGGTGCTGAATGCACGAACTCGTCTGCAAGTGAATGTAGGACCATTCTCCATAAGAGAGTACTATAGTCCACAAGACCATCCTTAGCTAGTAAGTGTTAGGTCCTCTCTCAACAAGAGAGTGTTCTTGTCTGCAGGACCATCCTCAGCTGGTAAGTGCTAGGTACTCTTTCAACAAGAGAGTGTTCTTATCTGCAGGACCATCCTCAAAGAGGATGTTGTCATCTGCAACTAAATGCAGATCTCATCTGTAACTGAATCTAGTACCACTCAACATATAAGAGTACTATCATCTGTAGGACCATCCTCATTCCATAAGTGCTAGGACCACACTCAACAAGAGAGTGTTCTTGTCTGAAGGGCCATCCTCAAAGAGGATAATATCGCCTGCAACTGAATGCATATCTCATCTGCAACTGAATATAGGAACAATCAACATATGAGAGTACTATCGTTTGTATGACCATTTTCAACTGGTAAGAGCTAGGACCACTCTCAATAAGAGAGTGTTCTTTTCCGTAGCCCCATCCTATAAGTGAATGCAGGATCACTCTCCAGAAGAGAGTAATATCGTTTGCAAGACCATCCTTAGCCAGTAAGAGCTAGGACCACTCTCAACAAGAGAGTGTTTTTGTCTGCAAGACAACCCTACAAGTGAACACAGGATCACCCTACATAAGAGAGTACTATCATCTGCAGGACCATCCTCATCTAGTAAGAGCTATGACCACTCTCAACAAGAGAGTGTTCTTGTCAGCAAGACCATCCTACAAATGAATGCAGGATCACTCTTCATAAGAGAGTACTATCGTCTACAGGACCATCTTCAACTGGCAAGAGCTAGGACCACTCTCAACAAGAGAGTGTTCTTGTTCACAGAAGTACATCTCATTGGGATCTTCCTATTTGAAGATACAACCAACCTTTATGGGATCTTCCTACTAAGGATGCCACCAATCATGTTGGGATCTACCCTTAGTGATATGACCAGTCATACTGGGATCCACCCTTGGTGATGTCACTGACCATATTGGGATCTACCCTTAGTGATATGACCAGTCATACTAGGATCCACCCTTGGTGATGTCACCAACCATATTGGGATCTACCCAGGAAGATACGACCAGGATCTCTATACAGTGACTAGACCACTAGGGCTCATCATTCTTTTATTATACATCCAACATACTAGAAAACTTGGCTTGCATTCTCTGTTATGAAATACCATTAGCATCTCATTCTCTTATAACCATTCCATCTTTCCAGGGAGGTCCTTTCGGACTACACCAAGCTTGTGTCAAAAGTGTTCAAACTTTACACGAGACAAAGGCTTAGTTAGCACATCAAAAACTTGTTCCTCTGTAGGAACATACTGGAGCTTCACCATTTCTCTCTGCACCATATCTCGTACTTTATGAAACATTAGGTTCTCTTGATGAAACTCTGGTCGTCACAATAAATATTCGTTGCATCTATCTTAGCATCGAACAATTCTGCCAATAGTTTGTGAAGCCATATTGATTTTCTACAGGATGGACACGATGCAATGTAATCGACCTATTTTTTCTAATCCATGAGATCATATCCCAAACACTCTAAGGTTCTCCTTTTGTCTTCAACACTTCCTCTTTGCATCTACAACGAGCTCATGTTGTCAGGTCATTGACATATACTAGTCTTCTGCATTCAACCTTAAAGTAAAGGTTGGAACCCACTTTACTCTTGGTAAATGTTTAGTTCAATAGGAAGCTATCCATCCTATCATACCATTTTGAACTCATAGATATTCTCTAGTCACTCCCTCTGAAGTGGAGCATCATCCTCCCTCTTCATTTGTACTGTATGTATCGAAACATTATGTACTATAGTGATAGGTAGGATCTTCTGCTACTGATATTTTATGTATCCATTTCAGGTGACTAGATACCAAGATCATTTATCTTGAACTTTGTTGAAAAGTTCCTCTTGCACCCATCTATGAGCTTGTCATCCTCTATAGGCTTCCATCTTCAACCTTGTAGAAAATATTGATATCTTCATCACTCTAGGTGATCTTTAAGATCCTCATGTAACTGGATGTGCTTATCCATGGGTTCCTTCTGAGCTCGTACAAAATATTTTGTGCACATGTGGTTCTTTGCTTGATATACACTTCTACTTCATTGGAAAAGTGTCTCTGGTCAATGGAGTATGCCATGCCATAGTCTACTCCCTCTTTCTGAGAGAAACCACGGACCTTGATTTTTATCCCTTGATGCTACCATCTGCTACATACTTGATCTTGTAGATCCACATGAAAGACACTATGGACTTCCCTTTAGGTCTCAGAACTGCATCCTAGAAATCATTCCCCATGATCAACTGGTACTCTTTGATCATAGTCTTCTTGCATTTCTCCTTGGCTTCTTCTTCATAGCTAGAAGGATTTGCATCAATGATGTCACTCAACAATGCCACATAACTAGAGTGTATCTGAGTCCTCTTACTTTTGTTGGAAGTCATATCATGCTTTTCTTCATCTTTAATGATATCTTGTGCCCAAGATGGTCATCATCTCTCAAGGTGGATCTACCGCTCTCTTTAGGTCATATCATGATTCTTATATTCTTCTGAGGCTCTTTCTTCTGCCATGATGTCTTTGACCCTAGGAGCTTCAGGTCCATATTCATATGTGTTTATTGGAGTGAATCTTCTAACTAAATTGTCGTCACTTTTTCTTTGGTACAAGTCTCATACTACTTTTCTTGTAGGTTATTGTACACAATCTTTCCTACAATTCAAATGCATTAGTTGCATGGTTAGAAACATTTCATAAGACATATTCATAATGTCAAATTCTTATGCATAAATATATAATCATGCAGTTGTTTTAGCTAATAAAACATTCATCCATATCTCATATAAACACAGAAGCTTTCTGGATTCCTTCCATCTCTACCATAATATTATTGAGATTGTGACTAATCCCAATACCTTAGCAAAGAGGTTTCATTCTAGATAAGTATCAATGGAATGTTGTATAGAACTATAGGCCACTTACCCATCACATGCATATTAGTAGTATACTATTCATTAGTGCAAGCATTCTATCATTCATAATTCATTCCCTTGAACATAGATATGTACACAACTAAACAATGCCATTTAAGCAACTAGATATCTAGGAAATGATAATTCAAATACTTATCTTTGTTTGTTTGCTGGATAGACTCCTTCTTTATCCTTATGTCTTGGAGCCTTCTAATTCATCATCTGATTATGGGAACCTATCTTTGCTTGTTTAGTGGGTGGACTCCTTCTTGATCCTTATTTCCTTGCAAGAATAACTGGAGACTTCTACTTTCTCATCTGATTCTCGAAACATGTGTACTAGTTATGAGTGTCACTAACTGCATTCCTTCTTATCCAAATATTGAGATGGATAATATTATGGTCGTTGTCTTCACTAGTAGAATTCATATTCCTCATCACTTGTCAGGAATCTTCTTTTTCTTCTCTGAATTAGTTGGTTCATCATCTTCTGCGGTGTGAGCATGATGTATTTTCTTGTTTGAATTCTTGTTGAAGGATCATCTATTTATAGGACAATCTCTGGAGTAGTGTCCCTTATCATCACACGTGTAGTATCCAATGTTGGAAGGATACCTTTTTGTCTTATGTTGTGATGATGGTCCTCCTTCTTTCTATTATTTCTTCTGGAGTAAACTGTGAGAGCTTGGTATTTAGTTCTCCAACATTATCTTCTCTTGTTATGAGTCAAGCTTCCTTTTGTGTGCATTCTTCCCGTAGTCTTGTTGAAAGAGATCAACTTCCTTCTTGCACATATTCCTTGAATGAATGAATCCCATGATCTTGGAAGGCCATTCAAGGTTCACTAATACATATGAGCAAATTTGTGATGGTTTTTTGTTGATATTTCCACGTTTTGTCGTCTCAATTGCAATGATAATGGTCTTGATATTTCGTGGCACTTATTTCGTCGATCTAACAACGAACTTTATAAGCCTTCTATATAGTGACAAAATATGGCTGCCACGTGTCTTCTATATAGTGGCCTTGAAATTGATTTTTTTTAATTCATTTTATACGTTTCGTCGTTATATCGACAAAACGTTTGTCCCTCTAACGACGAAAATATGGCCAAAAACTGCTAGGAAAAATTTTGTTTCCACAAAAATTCGTGGAACAGTTTCGACGAACGATTGTCTCTCTATCGACGAATTCTGGAATTTGAACAAAAATTTCTTCCATGAAAAACTATGGAAAACCAATCTCTATCGACGAAATCTGCAAGTTGAACGGTAATTGTTCCACAAAATTGTGTCGCTACAACGATGGTATTTGTGGAAATCTACCCGGGGTTTTGATGGTTTTGCAATACCTGTGACGAACATTTGTTGATATTGAGATGAAACCTGGAGTTTTCAAAAAAAAATAAAAACCATGGAAAGGCACCTTCCTTTCCACGGTTTTGGATCTTCAATAAGTGCTTGTGATTGATGTGCAGTCTCATGGAGTTTTTGTGTCTATGGATAAGCGAATCCACAGATACACTTCAAGAATCAACAGTCAATAAATCAATACCTTAGATAACTTATCCCATTCAATTATTTCTAGTGGCATGATTATATGCCTAGACTAAATTTTGTAAGAAGTACTTATTCAAAACATACTAATCTATTGTATATTGGTTTGATGTACACATTTCCATGTCGGTTTCTAATTACTTGCAATATTTCCATACTTATCCATCATAGCCAAATAGGGTCCTTACAGAATGGTCTTATTCACACCTTCTATGCATATGAAAATTGTATGGTTTCATCTGGGTCCAATGTGCATCCTATGAACTTCCAAAGTTTTTATCAGGAAGACAGAAAGGTGATAGAAAAGAACAACGATAGAATAGCGATTCTCCCTAGGTATCCTTTTTATGACTGTATTCTGTGTTTGAATTATTGAACCATTGATCTACATGCAATGAGTGCAATTGAAAGGTATAATTGTGCAGTGGAATGGAATGAACACTGTACAATAAGCAAGACAAATTTTTAGATAGAACTGATAAGAGATGATCAGTAAATTACAACATTAATCTTCGTTAATACCAGCAGTATACAACAATGTTAAAATAAGGAGAATTCAAATCATGTGGATAAGATTTGAATCTACCAACTCAATCCCAACTGAGTGGCTAACTAGAAGTGTCTAAATCACTATAGGAACTCACTGGTCTAACTCCACATGTCTAATTCAGTTAAACCTGTTAAATTGATGAGGTGGGTGAGAAATGACACCTACCCTCTGTAGCCATGCAAGACTAGCACTAACTAAACTGAAGGACATCTAATTGAATGTAACTAGAACATAACTTAGCATAATTACCTACCAAATACAACCAACTGATGGAGGTTGGTGGTGGTAATCAAAGTGGCTCCTAAAGTGTAGGGATTGGCACCGGTGGCACCAAATGGCACATTTATGGAACGAATGGGGCACACTAGTGGCACCAATGGCACCAGTGGCACCAATGCCACCAAAGTCATGGTTGCACCAAACTCTAGCAAATGAATCCTAAGTTAGGAAAATTATCTAATAGACTATATCTAGACAATGGAGGATTATAAATCCTAACACCCTCCCCCCTCCTCAAAATAAGTAGGAACATGAAATACAAGCTAATCTTAGGAGAAAAATATTCCTCTTCGGGAAATAACTTACAAAACCTCTGCTGCAATTTTCAGCACTATGCAACAACATGGTTCTTCTGTGTAGAAGCATCATGAAGCTGTGCATGTGAACCTCTCAATGTTCTTCTGATATGATGGATGTAGTATGTGTTTCTTCATTCTGGAGGAGGAAACTATTTCTTCTTCAGTGGGCCAAGTGGTTGATCATTCACTATCATCAAGTAGCACCTTTTTGGAACCTTGTTGCACGACTATGTAGAGAGAGAATCTATGAGAGAGAGAGAAACATGCTCGTTCTTATACTAGGACCTTGTTCTCCTTCTATCTTCTGGATTCCCAACACCATCCCCAGCTACAACAATGAGGCTTTGGGCCAATTTAGGCTTAGGAAATGAAGTTTACTCGCTTTGGGTGTCTTAGAAGCCTTACCAATGATCAAGGTATACACTTTCTAAATAACACCATTTTGGCTTTGATAAAGGAATTTGGTGTGATACAACATCATAAGAGAAGTCCATATCACATGCAAGCAAACGACATGATTGAATCCTTCAACATAATTTTGGAGATGGCTTATCTAAGGTATGTTGTGCAAACTAAGAAGATTGGGATGAAATATTTCTTGGGGTATTATGGGCATATAGGCCCACTACAAAGGAACTACACAATACGACCCCATTCCAGCTAGTGTATGCAAGAGAAGAAGTAGTTCTTGTCGAAGTTGTCATTCTTGTTCTCTACATTACCCATGCAACTCACCTAACCAAAGAATATTTCGTTGAGGAAAGGCTAGCCAAATTAAATGGAACTAGAATAGTCCTACTTTTTTTGTGGCTATCATGTAATACTGGAGAAAGGAAGATAGAAATATTTTCATGACTACCACATCAAGAGGAAATACTTTACATAAGGTGAAAAAGTTCTACTATATAAAAACAAGTTCTTGAAGCACCGAGGAAAAATTCAGATGTATAAGTTGGGACAATTTCTTATTGCGAAATTCAAAGACTCTAGTTCTGTTGAGCTTGCGCAACTCGATGGGATTCTCAGAAAAGGATCAATGAATGGTGCATGCCTTAATCCCTGTAATTATTCTCAGTAATACAATCAGCTAGCACTCCTATCACACCAAGTGAATTAGCATAGGATTTAGTGTTGCAATTTTAGTTTTGATTTGTTGCATTAGTTTAGCTGGTTTGAGTTTTTCACCAATCATATGTGTTTTCTAGAAGTTTTGAGTTAGCTAAACTAGAACATCGTTGTTGGGAACACAATATCTTCCATTATTTTCACCAACCAGAAACTCTGTTGTGTCAACCAACCCTATTGTCCCATATTAAAGAGCCAATAAGGCCCGATCAAACCACATTAACTATTGTCTTGTGGGAAATCACCACCAAAATCCTCTTTGACCATTTCAAACCCTTACTACATATGCCATTAATGAAGTGTCTCATCCCCCTTTATGGCATGTTTTTAACATTAAAACCAGCTAAGTACCACCTTGTTAGTCACTTTTTGCCTTTAATAATTGAAGCACTTTAAAACTAAATCCATTATAAAACCCAAATCACTGTGAGCACAAAGCTATCCTTCAACCCCAATATAATTTGTATACCAACAACATTTACCATAGATGGGGAATGTAGCAGCAACTAGCTCCTCAAGAAAAGGCCCAAGCCAAGTAGAAAGGACCAATGCACATAAAGACACTTGATCGCGAGATAATTTTTTTTGGATATTTGGAAGGAAAAGTTGAGTAAAATAGATTGGTTGAATGCAGCTTTTCATATGGGGATCTCTACCCTGATATGAGCCCCATTTGTCACATGGACTATGTCCCTTCACTTTGATGAACCTAAATGCGTTACTTGCACTTGGCACAATAGGAGTTCTCAAACATACTAATGTAACCAATAAATAATAAGTGAGCAGAGCGATTAAGCTCTACTTTTTTCTCTACAATGTAACCAATAAATAATAAGCAACCAGAGCGATTCAGTCCTCTATCATGAGGCCTCTCCTCTCCTTTACATAATAAACCATATATGATATGCAACATCCCAAATATGGGGGCGTTCCCCTCCCTTTATCAATGCAAATATATAAAAGATACATAGATATAAAACAATAAATAATGTATAAAATGAGAGAGAGTGGTCTTCCTTGGAGTCTAATCCTCCTTTCTCTACAACCCAAATGCTCTCAATCATTTACCGATATGTGCAAGAATCCACACACAACAAGGAAGAACCTCTGGAATGGATAAACATGATAAAAAGGCATCGACTCCCTCAGAGTAGGTCATCTCACTCCTTCAATTAACATAGTTGCATCAAAATAAAACTAAATACAACTAGTCTATTAGGTAATGGAGTTTAAGTCTTACTATATTTAAGCAAGTGAATAGTATTTTTAAAGTCAAGTTTTTAGATAGAAATTAATTTGAGTCTTTAATGTTAGTCTGTAGCTTCCAAGAGAAACAAAATTTAGTATTTGAATATGCATTAAGAGTCCAAGCTCTGTAAAAAGTGAAAAATCGAAGTAAATTTCCAAGTATGTAAATGTGGTGGTAGTTCTCTTATTATGTTGTGATAATATATAAACCTCTAGTTTAATGGTTTGGTTATATGATATTATGAGCTTGTTGTAATAAAGTTGTGCCTAGGTTTATCCCAAGTTAAGGAGTGGTAAAAATGTGCCTTTCACTTAAAAGTGAAAAATATACTTTATATAACAAGAAAACCTTTTAGTATTATAATCATCCTTGAAATAAGGAAATTAGTAGCAGTTAAAAGTGTGTTGTTTTAAAATCCCCAAAAGTTAGTGTGTAGACAATCATCTCTCTCATAAAACTTATAAATGCATGAATTTTCATGGAGGTTAAGCGAATTGAATGGGGATAGCATGCAACATAAACCTGTTTACTAGAAGAGAGAGGGCGATTCCCTTAGGAGGCACATAAACTTAGTGACTATAAGAATGAGGGCGATGCCCTTAGGAGGTTCATAAACTTAGTGACTATAAGAGTGAGGGTGATGCCCTTGGGAGGAAACATGTTTTCCTTGTTTGTATGCCACACCAAATATACAAATGTTTCCATACTCAACAGTTCTTTTATGAGCTACCCCAAACACCAAGCCATGGTTGTTGGCTTTGGAGGGCTGACCCAAGAACCAATACTAATGCCAGGTCACCCAACCAAATCCCATTGGAGGAGCTACAGGGAGTAGTGACCTGAGTGAGATCTATGGATTCTCTTATGTTAAAAAAATAAGACAATGATGAGAATGATCAGTGGAATAGTCCTCACACCAAGAAAACATTGACAAGTGTTGCAGAGAAGTCGCTTGAGAAACCAACGCATAAATGGGACCTTGACATTTCCTTCAAAAATAGATACTAGAATGTATTTGGGGATTTGTAAAAAAATTTAAAGGGTTTATATTTTGTAAATTTCAATGCCTATAATTGTATTCACTATAATACAGAGTGTTTCTTGTATTCTAAATGAAGAAGTATTCAATGCCCATGGCGATCCAAATCTATTCTACACACTTGACAAGTTACATAACCTTTCTGCTAGAGAAGTTGCAGAAACAAGACGTAAGTGGGCATCCATACAACTGTTAGAGATAATGATTCATTAATGAGGTATACGAGAGTTTGGGGATTGTTTTGGTTTGCTAGAGGATGTTGAGAAATTCTCTCAACCTCTTCCTCCAAGAGTGGAATTAGTTGAAACTGACTTAGGATATATATATGTGTTTTGTATTGTGTAAAAGAGAATAACAATAGCTTGAGTGCTTTATGTGTTGAATCATGGCTGCTTTTCCAATTTCTAATTTGGTATTGGAGCCTCACTGGGCTTAATTCCCTAACAGGACTACCCAAGATTATGTGAGATGGTGAATTGATGACTTGTACATAGGCTAGCATAGGAGAGTGTTGAATTTCTAAATTTTCTGTGTGATATTTTATGTTTCAGTGTGGAATAATTGTTTGCTGTGTGGGAGAGAAATTGACATCGTTTCCAATAGGAGATCTATTAGTGTGGAGAAGCCATCTTCTGCGTTGCTGTAGAAAGTTGCCATTTCCTTGAATATCTGTTGCCCGTGAGAAGGAGGGGAGGCGCTTTCAGGTTACAGAGCTGTGTTGCCTTGCAAAGCTCTAGAAATAGACCCAGATTGAGGCCAAACGAGCTGTGGAAGCAAAAGAAAGCTGTCTGCACTCTCAATTTCTAAGGTGTGAAGGAGAGAGGTGCCATCGCTGAAAGGAGCTACATGTACTACTTGAAAAATGAGTTCGATGTTGATGAAATTGTCATTGATGCCAACATGGTCTTGCATTGTCAATAGAAAGGAGAATTAGAGGAGAATGAGGAGGTACTTGATATTCTGCAAAAGGACATTCTATTGAATATTTGGGTGTCATTGATGTCAACCTTAGTAAAGATGTGAACTAGCAACATTGATAGTATAGTCATGTCTTAATGTCAAGCTTAGTAAAGCATTTGAAGCAAAAGCAACGATGATGTATTGTTGGCATGAAGAACCTTGAAGCCTCTCTTCACAAGTCTACAACGCTAGAAGCTGGCCCTCCTCCATATAATGTAGCAATGATGTGTTGAAATCCCTTACTCCCCAATGCATAAAGTGAACAAGATACTACAAGTCGGCCCTTCTCCAAAACATAAACCTACACAACGAAATGTTTATTAAATGTACCAAGTCGGCACAGTCAAGAGACATATTGAAGGTGTATAAATAAACATGAAGTGCATCCTCATTTGTGGAATAGAATGAGTGAAAAAGATCTGATCTGATTGTAGTGAAGGTACATAAGAACAGGGAGGTAACAGCAGCCAGACAAAAGGAAGAATGCATTTTATATCAATTCAATGAATATCTCATGTCGGCTCAGAAATAAAAGAGAAGTCGGCTCAAGTTTTTTTTTTTATTAAAATATTTTTTATATGTCGGCGTAGATTGAAAAATAACAAGTCGGCCCATAAAAAAATTTCATAAAAAAATTTATATTTTAATAGAGCAAGTCGGCCCCAAGAAAAGGCAAAAATTTAGTATAAATACCCCACGTAAATCTTCTTTTTGGGCAAGGAAATTTCGGCGGAGAGCTCTGCAATTTTCACTGAGGCTCGGTGGCAGCAGAGGAAATTTTTTTTGTGGAGCAGGAAAATATCAGCATGGAAATTCAAAGACTGGAAAATATCTGAATTACGGTGTCCATGGGTATTAACCTTTTGTTTCTCTTCATTTAGAGTGGCAATCTGGCCAATGCTTGTCATCCTGTTGCTCGTGCCCTTTAATATCAACTGTTTACGGTGTCCATGGATTAGCTTCTTATGTACAAGGATAACTGATAGATCTGATATATGAAAAGACTGTGTATTGCCTGTTCATTGCCTGAGTATTGCCTGAGTACAAGATCGGACTGTGTATTGTCTGAGTATATATTTTTTGGTTCTAGAAGGCACTGAGGCAACTCCAAAATAAAGTGAATTCTGGTGCATTTTCTGAGGAACTTGGGTGGCCTAGTGAAAATTGCAGGCAGCTTGATAGAAGCCCTTTTTTTTTATGTCTTATTGTCACTGAGTTTAGATTTAATGCAGAACTATGAATTTGGGGTAAACTTCGAAGTCTAAAGTAGCCATAGCAGAGTTGGTGAGTATTTTTTTTTACTATGACACTAGCAAAAGTTAAAGGATAATGAACAACAGATACAATGACATGCACTGTATAAACCTTTAAGACCACTCAGTGAACCGAATCACCAAACATCCAAGTTGCAAAGGTATGAGGCAGTCATGTTGAAGCATACAGAAGAAATTTGAATAGCCCATGGTCAGCAATTTGGTGCTTACTGTGAGGATTAATGTCCTCTTTCAGTCAGCAGATAGCTGAGTAAGAGGAGCAGAGTCACAGACCCAAATTATCTCACAGAGCAGCTGAGAATTGGTAGCAAATTGAAGAGACCGTAAGATGATGTTTTCAGCAATGTGAGTGATGACTTATGTGTTCAGAGGCTTTATCCATAGTCCAAGTGGATATGTTTTGTAGTTCGAGTTTGAATGCACCGCTGTTGAAGACATCAAGAACATCCACAGCAGCTTGATGCACAAGGTTTGACAAAATAAGATCTCTACAGTAGCAAGGTATGTCAAATAATTGAACAGTGAGGTGTATGTATTTTTGTGTTCAATGAAGTGTCTAAGTACAATGCATAAACTGGTGCACACAGTGATTGTACAATGATAGTCCACACACAGTGGTATGCATACAATTCACAGAAATGTATACAGTATACAATGATATATGTGTAATATATATAGCGGTCTGTACAAAGTGGTATCTACAGTAATGAGTGAACAGTATTGACTACAAATAGTGGTATATTGGTACATGCTATGATACATACATGTTGATGTGATTATCAAAGTTTAAATGATGATAGCAGACCTTCATAAGTTGTTGACAGAGGTTGAGACAGTCTGAATTGATCCACAATGTAAGCTTGTTTGCACAGTCAAGCTTGAAACACATCTGAATGTGTCTTAGTTCAGACTTGGGATTTGATTGCCTGGAAAGAAGCATGCATGAGATTGACAACACAAAGCTTGAACATTAACAAAATATGACAGCCCTAGTTATCAGTCCAAGGCTAAGTTATCCTAATGACTTGGCAGTGCTGAAGCACTTGTGTTGATGAACAGTGTGGCAGCAGTATTGATGGGTAGTGTTGACATGGTTGATGAGCAAAGCAGAGATGTTGATGAGCAGCAGATATTGACCAAGTAGTTTCCAGAGAATGACCAGCAGAGATACATGAGCAAGGTTTGACAGGTTGATGACAGTGAGCAGCAGAACTGATTGATAATTTGCAGTAGTAGATGATCAGCAGCAGGGATGATGAGCCAAGATGATGAGCAGCTTTGATGAGCAGAAAATATGAGCAGAGATAAATGGAGCAGCAGTGAGCAGTGGTACAACAGAGATGAGCAGTCCTTGATGAATTGGCAGTATTGAAGAGCAGGTGTGTTGCAGCAGTGTTAATCAGCAGTATTGATCAGCAGTAGATTGAAGAGACAAGTGATGAAGTAATGTAACAGTGAGCTTTAATGTAAATGCAAGATTATCTTGCTTTTGAGGTTAGGATACCTCAAACCCTTCTTAGCAGGGTCTAAGAAAACCAGGCAGGGTCCTGGATTAAGAGTAGGTGCTCTATATATCAGTAGATGCTGATTTTGCCTAACGGTTGTAGCCGGACCAAAATAATATAAAAAGATTACAAATTTATATGGTGTGGTGTTTTTCTGTGTTATGATTCTTATGAATGAAATGCTTATGCTTTGTGAATGATGTTTATGAAATGACTATGGTAGAGTAATGGATTGATGAATTGGTAGCTAACCACGTCAAGCTAAGAAAAGGTTTAAAATTGGCTCTACACTAATTCACCCCCCCTCTCAGTGTCAACAATTGGTATCAGAGTCGGCCTTCGTAACAAGCCTAGCAAGCTTGAAGGAGATCCTTAGACACAATGGAGGAAAAGAAAGAGTCATCAAGCAATGATGTCCCTGTACTTGATGTTACAGATTATTTCAGTTGGAGGAGCAAAATGAAGGATTATCTGAAGAAGTTTGGTGTTTGGGAAATTGTCATCAATCCACCCGCTCCATCAAACAAGAAAGGAAAATCAGCTGCACAGAAGGAAGCAAAGAAGGACAACACTACAGACTTGAAGTTCCTCATGGATGGACTTCCCAGTTCAGTGAAGGAAAGTGTAGGAGAGTACACTTCGGCAAAATACCTATGGTTCAAGCTGGAGAGTGAGTATCAGAAGGCAAGACTAGAACCCGAAAAGACAGATGAGAAATCAGAAGACAAGCCCCCAGAAGAGCTAAATCAAGAAGAAGATAAACAGGAAGAGGACTCTAGTAAAGGTATGAACTCTTGTGATTATGATAGCTTATGTGATGAAATTGAAAAGGTTCTTGCAGATGATGATGAAGCAATGTTGAAAGCTAAACAGAGAATTATAAACTATGTATGCAATGTAGATCTCAGAGCTGATTGCTTCTCGAACAAAGTTGATCTTAATCAATCTGATTACAAGGCGTTTAGGATGATAACCTTTGATTATATGGATAATCTCCAAAAGCAGAATGTTGAACTAAAGGAGTTGCTTAAGAAACTTAAGCATGAAGGGGTAGGTTGGCTGAAATTGCTGAAGGAAAAGGAAGTAGAAAAGGAACAGCTAAAGATTGATTTGATTGATCCAACCCTAGAATAAAAGAACCATGATAAAGAAGCAAGAGAGGTAAATCATGACTTGAAGACTCAGCTAGAGGAAGCCAATAGGACTGAAGAAATCTTGAAGAGACAGCTAGAAGAAAAGGAGGAAACAGTCCAGAAGCTGGAAATGGAGGTAGTTGGTCTCAGGAAGAAAGGTAAGAAAAATGAAGCCTTGGTGAAGCTCCAGGATAGTTCAATTGTCTTAGATAAGATCTTAGATTGCCAAAGATCTCCACTCAACAAAACTGGTCTTGGTTACAAGAAGAACAAAGAAAAACTTGAAGATGACACTTGGTCTCTGAAGACTCCAGAAGCAGGTCCATCAACGTCCAAAGATGCTCCAAGGCACCTGCACATGACAACAAGGAGTTTGGAAGTTCAAAGATGAAACAAGGAGTTAGGTCTGTTCATCAAATCAGCTTCATAAAGGAAGCAACTGCAAGACCCAGGTATGAAAATGGCTTCAATGGTTATTGTTATTTTTGTTCTAACTTTGGGCATAAGGCTATGGATTGTAGGTTCTATGGAAGAAGAAGGGCTGGAAGCCCCAATGACTCAGTTAGATGTTGGACATGCAATCAAGTCGGACATGTTGCTGCCACATGTCACACATTGAGGTGCTACTCCTGCAGTGGGTTTGGACACAAAGCACATGAATGTGCCAGTCAAAGAAGTCAACCAAGAATGAATACTCCATACATATCAGCAAGAAGATTTGAAGATCAGAAGTCAAATGTCTACAGTCATGGATATGCTCAGGCATGGAGAAATGAAGTGGATTAAAGAAGTATTGGAAGTTCCAACAGCTCAGTTAGGTGCTGGTCATGCAACAAATTTGGGCACAAAGAACAAAACTATTGGAATGATATGAGAAGACTAACATATAGCTCAGCCAAGAAAACCAGCAAGGACAATGAAGGAACAGATGCTCAAAGGACAGATGCCAAGAAGCAGGTATGGATGAGGAAGACCGAGCAGTTGCAGAAAGGAGAAGCTGATCAGAGCAGGGAGGATGGATGCCATATGGCAAGCCAAGTGTAAGGTCTCTCAAAGACCTTAGCACACCTTGAGTTCATGAGGCTGGAGAATGAACTCAAAGGAGAAAGGATGGTTACTCCAGGCATAGAGACAGGTCCTAGGATCGTGCATATTGACAGGGGGAGCAGTCAACAGTGATCAGAGATTTCAGAGACAGGTATGTGGACACCCTTTGCCATTGATGCCAAAGGGGGAGAGATGAAGACAAAATGGGAGCATGCTCATACGGGGAGCATGAGTTGTTGTCATCAATGACAAAGGGGGAGATTGTTGATGAAATTTTCATTGATGCCAACATGGTCTTGCATTGTCAATAGAAAGGAGAATTAGAGGAGAATGAGGAGGTACTTGATATTCTGCAAAAGGACATTCTGTTGAATATTTGGGTGTCATTGATGTCAACCTTAGTAAAGATGTGAACTAGCAACATTGATAGTATAGTCATGTCTTAATGTCAAGCTTAGTAAAGCATTTGAAGCAAAAGCAACGATGATGTATTGTTGGCATGAAGAACCTTGAAGCCTCTCTTCACAAGTCTACAACACTAGAAGCTGGCCCTCCTCCATATAATGTAGCAATGATGTGTTGAAATCCCTTACTCCCCAATGCATAAAGTGAACAAGATACTACAAGTCGGCCCTTCTCCAAAACATAAACCTACACAATGAAATGTTTATTAAATGTACCAATTTGGCATAGTCAAGAGACATATTGAAGGTGTATAAATAAACATGAAGTGCATCCTCATTTGTGGAATAGAATGAGTGAAAAAGATCTGATCTGATTGTAGTGAAGGTACACAAGAACAGGGAGGTAACAGCAGCCAGACAAAAGGAAGAATCCATTTTATATCAATTCAATGAATATCTCATGTCGGCTTAGAAATAAAAGAGAAGTCGGCTCAAGTTTTTTTTTTAATTAAAATATTTTTTATATGTCAGCGCAGATTGAAAAATAACAAGTCGGCCCATAAAACATTTTCATAAAAAAAATTATATTTTAATAGAGCAGGTCGGCCCCAAGAAAAGGCAAAAATTTAGTATAAATACCCGACGTAAATCTTCTTTTTGGGCAAGGAAATTTCGGTGGAGAGCTCTACAATTTTGACTGAGGCTTGGTGGCAGCAGAGGAGATTTTTTTTGTGGAGCAAAAAAATATCAGCGTGGAAATATCAGCGTGGAAATTCAAAGACTGGAAAATATCCGAATTACGGTGTCCATGGGTATTAACCTTTTGTTTCTCTTCATTTAGAGTGGCAATCTGGCCAATGCTTGTCATCCTGTTGCTCGTGCCCTTTAATATCAACTGTTTACGGTGTCCATGGATTAGCTTCTTATGTACAAGGATAACTGATAGATCTGATATATGAAAAGACTGTGCATTGCCTGTGCATTGCCTGAGTATTGCCTGAGTACAAGATCGGACTGTGTATTGTCTGAGTATATTTTTTTTGGTTCTAGAAGGCACTGAGGCAACTCCAAAATAAAGTGAATTCTGGTGCATTTTCTGAGGAACTTGGGTGGCCTAGTGAAAATTGCAGGCAGCCTAATAGAAGCCCTTTTTTGTTATGTCTTATTGTCACTGAGTTTAGATTTAATGCAGAACTATGATTTTGGGGTAAACTTCCAAGTCTAAAGCAGCCATAGCAGAGTTGGTGAGTATTTTTTTTTACTATGACACTAGCAAAAGTGAAAGGATAATGAACAACAGATACAATGACATGGACTGTATAAACCTTTAAGACCACTCAGTGGACCGAATCACCAAACATCCAAGTTGCAAAGGTATGAGGCAGTCAAGTTGAAGCATACAGAAGAATTTTGAATAGCCTGTGGTCAGCAATTTGGTGCTTACTGTGAGGATTAATGTCCTCTTTCAGTCAGCAGACAGCTGAGTAAGAGGAGCAAAGCCACAGACCCAAATTATGTCACAGAGCAGCTGAGAATTGGCAGCAAATTGAAGAGACCGTAAGATGATGTTTTCAGCAATGTCAGTGATGACTTATGTGTTTAGAGGCTTTATCCACAGTCCAAGTGGATATGTTTTGCAGTTCGAGTTTTGAATGCACAGCTGTTGAAGACATCAAGAACATCCACAGCAGCTTGATGCACAAGGTTTGACAAAATAAGATCTCTACAGTAACAAGGTATGTCAAATAATTGAACAGTGAGGTGTATGTATTTTTGTGTTCAATGAAGTGTCTAAGCACAATGCATAAACTAGTGCACACAGTGATTGTACAATGATAGTGCACACACCGTGGTATGCATACAATTCACAAAAATGTATACATTATACAATGATATATGTGTAATCTATATAGCGGTCTGTACAAAGTGGTATCTACAGTAATGAGTGAACAGTATTGACTGCAAATAGTGGTATATTGGTACATGCTATGATACATACATGTTGATGTGATGATCAAAGTTTAAATGATGATAGCAGACCTTCATAAGTTGTTGACAGAGGTTGAGACAGTCTGAATTGGTCCACAATGCAAGCTTGTTTGCACAGTCAAGCTTGAAACACATCTGAATGTGTCTTAGTTCAGACTTGGGATTTGATTTCCTGGAAAGAAGTGTGCATGAGATTGACAACACAAAGCTTGAACATTAACAAAAGATGACAGCCCTAGTTATCAGTCCAAGGCTGAGTTATCCTAATGACTTGGCAGTGCTGAAGCACTTGTGTTGATGAATAGTGTGGCAGCAGTATTGATGGGAAGTGTTGACATGGTTGATGAGCAAAGCAGAGATGTTGATGAGCAGCAGAAATTGACCAAGTATTTTCCAGAGAATGACCAGCAGAGATACATGAGCAAGGTTTGACAGGTTGATGACAGTGAGCAGTAGAACTGATTGATAATTTGCAGCAGTAGATGATCAACAGCAGGGATGATGAGCCAAGATGATGAGCAGCTTTGATGAGCAGAGATAAATGGAGCAGCAGTGACCAGTGGTATAGCAGAGATGAGCAGTCCTTGATGACTTGGCAGTATTGAAGAGCAGGTGTGTTGCAGCAGTGTTAATCAGCAGTATTGATCAGCAGCAGATTGAAGAGACAAGTGATGAAGTAATGTAACAGTGAGCTTTAATGTAAATGCAAGCTTATCTTGCTTTTGATGTTAGGATACCTCAAACCCTTCTTAGCAAGGTCTAAGAAAACCAGGTAGGGTCTTGGATTAGGAGTAGGTTCTCTATATATCAGTAGGTGCTGATTTTTCCTAACGGTTGTAGCCGGACCAAAATAATATAAAAAGATTACAAATTTATATGGTGTGGTGTTTTTTTGTGTTATGATTCTTATGAATGAAATGCTTATGCTTTGTGAATGATGTTTATGAAATGATTATGGTAGAGTAATGGATTGATGAATTGGTAGCTAACCGCATCAAGCTAAGAAAAGGTTTAAAATTGGCTCTACACTGATTCACCCCCCCTCTCAGTGTCAACATTCGATTCGATTTGTATATTGGTGGAGTTCGAAGTTATAATTTGGTGGTTTATCTTCTCCCATGCCATGTGAAGGAGGAGCCTACACAAAGAACAAAGCTTCCCATAGATCTAGATCCTGATAGTGATAGAGAATCATGAGGGTCATCTCTCAAGCTATTTTAAAAAGGGGGTGGTGTGTTTTACCTGTTTATGTATGTGTGTTAATGTTTAAACTTTTATATGTTTATGTAAAAGAACTATTGTTTCTTGATATAAATTGGCAGCCCTGGTTTCAAGAACAACTATTTTTATTGGAAGTCACCTTGTATAATTGAATGTTGAGGACATTCCTTATCTAAACTTCTCTTCTAGATATCGACGGATAGTCGAAAGCATAAATCCAACAGATGGAGGCATGTTCATAGAATGCATCAATAATTGACATCTTTTCTCATGGAAGCCTCGGTTAGCTGAGTTTGTCAATATTGTCTATTGTACAAGTTTATGAATGATGGTATGAAGAATTTACATTTCAAATGAGTTGAATGGTAAGCTAGAAGATGAGGATGAGAAAGAGCAGAGTCCAGAGGCATCAGAGTGAGTGTAAAAGCTGATGAAGACCATGCCAGACAAAGTTAAAGTATTGTATGCATGTAATTGTGATTTCATTTTTGTAAGATTTTTAATGTAAGCATTACAGGGGGGTGTTAGAGATAATGCTTCATTAATGAGGTATACTAGAGTTTGGGGATTGGTTTTGGTTTGCTGGAGGATGTTGATAAATTCTCTCAACCTCTCCATCCAAGAGTGGAATTAGTTGAAACTGACTCCAGCTATATATACATGTATTGTATTGTGTAATAAAGAATAACAATACCCTAAGTGCTTTATGTGTTGAATCATCGTTGCTCTTCCAATTTCTAAGTACAACCACTCTAAATTTTAAGATTGACATCCCAACCTGCCAACCAATATTTAGTAGTTTAATAATAAGAAGGCATCCAGCACAAACTTTAGCCAAATTAAGATTTAAGAAATTTGTATTATTTAAAAAATTCATATAATTTTTTTTTTAACTATACAAAGACCACCCAAAACTATAAACCAACAAAAATTTATAAACTTTATAAGCAAATTAATAAAGGTAACCTAGTCAAGAACATAATAAATTCACTTTAATAATTTTAAATATAAAACAACTAATATTATTAATGATCTTATCATTATCTTTTTACTTAACATAAAAAAAGACATAAAAGACATAACATAATATTTTTACATTAAAAAATATATCGTAAAAAATATTTATAAATAGAAAAAATTCATTTAACACATAATTTTCTATTTGAACTTAAATTTCCTTTACAATTTTCAATTAATTGTATTTTATGTTCACAATAATTTAAAATATTTTTATTTTTAAAAATATTAATAGTAATATGGATTAACTAAATATTTAATAACAATTATATTTTAAAATATCATTAATAAATATATAATAAATATTGAAAAACATTTTTAATAATTTCAATTAATCAAAATTCACCATCGAATGAATTTCTTTGTCAATTCCGCCATTTTTTTTCAAGTGGAAGCAGTTTTTCCACGATTTTATGACCCAAGTGCGTAAATTTCCCATCCCAATCACCAACATCTGATCAAATAAAGTTATAGTTTCTAACTTCTCCAAAATTGATTCATAATGTATTTGTGGTTGGACCTAATGATAGCAGCGTCAAAGAACACAGAGAGACAATTACGTTCCCCATAAGCCTACCCGACTTACAGTCGGGATAAAGATGTAGAGAAATGCGTAAAGCAGACGTAGACAGAAAGAAATTAACATTATATGTTACTCGGGACACCCATCATCAAAACATTAATCACAAGGTTGGCAATTATGTATGCATTCATTGCTTTACCTTTTTATTCTATGATGAACACAATTCTGCTCTGATTCCCCTCGGGAAGGAGAATCAAGTTTGAGCAAGACAATATCTTAAAAAGTTTTTTTTAACGGGAATGATTATTAATTGTATTAAAAATATGTTAGTGTAACAACTTGAAATATTTAAAAATAAATATTTTTTAAATAAAATTGATTATCAATTGTATTAAAAAAAATGTGTAACTTAATATCTTTGAAATATTGATTATAACCTATTTTCAAAAACATATACATATATTGTTTTATAAATTGGTATAACAAAAATATGAGATGGAAAAAAACAGTTTTAGGAGGATTTAAAAAAAAAATTCAAAACTTTACAAAGTTAGAATATGATGAAACAACATTCTTAGGATGAGGATTTTATAAACAATTAATTTAAAATTTTACAAAGTCAAAATATGAGAAAACCAATGAGAACTTGATGAGAACTTAGAGATTTGTGGGCTTATGAATTTTTCCTCTAAGTCACAATCACATTAGATCTATGAACCTTCCCATCTTGCTCTCCATGTTTCTAAGAGTGCTTTCATTCCATAACATTAGTTGAAGATGATGTACTCTAAGAACATGATGTACTCTAACATGTGCATATGAGTTCTTCCACTAACACATACTCATAAAGGATTGAGTTTTTTTTCCTGGATTTGGAGCCAATAGATCTAAGTGAGTATTGTCATCCATCTTTCTAAGAAATCTACTGAACGTGAATCCTCTGTTTTGGCCAGATTGAATGAACTAACCATTCCTTTGAATGCCTCAATCTCATAATAGAGGATGATTTTCATTTTCTACAACTCAATATAAACCTAGACACCCTCTTGTGGATCCTTGTTGAATCTTGCATAAGCAGACAAGAAACACTTACAAACTCCCTAACAACCTCATGTAAATAGTCTAAAGAGGCTTGAAGATGAAGAGGGTAAACCCTATCCATGGGAGGAGAACCGTGTATGCTCATCATAATCCTAATTCTATTACTAATAGCAATATTAATTAAAACGCATGGTGTAAAAATCACGGTTGTACCATCAACAGTTATGTCAATTATTTAGAGTGACAAGCGGATGGGAATTAAACAAGGAGTGTGATTCAAGACTCAAGTGCTTGACCACTACCTATGAGTTCTTCCATGAACCACACACTCTTATGGGAATTAAAATTTTGTCACAAGTGAAAAAGAATTCATTCATCATTGGTGGATTCAACCCTTTTACGAAAATGTATGGACTTGTTCTGAAAGGAATTGTTGTGATTTGTCGTAACCTGGTCAAGTATTTTTATACCTTATGCCTAATGAGAATATTTTGATCCTACTCTCATCATTACATTATATTTAGTTCTAATCATTTAATTTTTTTTATTAAATCTTAAGAAAGCCTCAATTGTAGAATTATATTTGTTGAGATTTTAATGGTTATAAAAGATCTAAAACATTTAGCATCATAACATCATAACCATATACTAAAGGGTCACTGAAAGAAAGACAAGCACAACCACACAAAAAAATAGAGATTTATCTTAGGAAACCCTCACGGGGAAGAAAACCAGCAAAACTTCCTCGATATAGACTTCAACCAAGTATAATGTAAGACCCAAAGAATAATACTTATAAGAACCTGTTGCAGTTGCAACCATTCTCCCCAAATTTCTTAAATTTTGGGCCCCTCCTCATGATGTAGCGTTGTTTTAATCGTTGGGTCCTTTGAATTTTTGGACATGTTTAATTTTGAATGATTCTAAAGATTAACTCTCACCCTGGTTTTCAAATTTGATTGTGATGGAAATTGTTGCGGGTCGCAGTTTTATTTGCTTGTTGATCGGATCATGTTTCTTTGTTTTGGGTCACCGCTTCAGAGGTAAAGCCAGTTTTTGTCCGTTGTTGAAATTCGAGGGTTGTCCAAAACACTTAAATTGTTTTTATACATCGGGTGTCGAAAATATGTTTGATCGGCGACTGTTGTCCTTTTCTCATCTACCATTACGGCTCCCAAAGAGGTTTAGCATCCGAAGTGCAAAGCGCTCCGACCGCCGATGTTTGTTAGTCTTTTAATCTCCTGCCCATATCCTTTTCTCTTCCGCCGTTGCGGCTGGGAAAGTCATTTGGCTTCCGATGTGATATCTTCTGACTTCCAACTAAAGCTTTTCCTGCCCGCATTTCGCGTGTCTTTAGCCCTTGTCTCTTCCGCCATTGCGGCTCCCAAAGTAGTTAAGCCTCCGAAGCATAAATCCTTCCGACTTCCGATTGAGAGTGTTCCCGCCCGCGGGTAGCGTATCCTTAACCTCTCCTTTGCCGCCATTGCGGCTAGGAAAGCCTTTTCGTTTCCGATGTCAATATCCTTCCGGCTTCTGATTCAGAACTTTCCCGCTCGAGGCTCAGTCAAAACTCTTCCGTTTGTTAAAATTTTTAGATTAAGGGATGCACCTGGCCGTTTTCTTGTGGATTAGCCATTTCAGGTGGTTTAAGTTAATGTTTAAAATTCCATTTCAACGAATGATGCACAGTAATTAATTGTAGGTAGAAATCAAGGGACTGTTGGGGCGACCACGTGGTGAAGGCGTAGCTGATAGTTTGTAAAAAATCAAATCGAAACCGATCGAGTCGCAAGGGAGACGAGCGAAGGAAAAGACAAAAAATCGAAAGCAACAAAAACAAAGATCTGAAAGGTCCAGCAGTTACTCAACTGATCATGAGCATACGAAGAAAAGATGAAGAAGAGGAATATGAAGCGTTGGGGAACGGAAAATGCCAAAGGTTTGGGGAAACCCAAGCGGTCTGCTGATTTGTTTAAATTTCTGAAAGTTAGAAGTTACAAGGACTTTTTCCCTGGAAAAACTTGTACACCATTTGCTTGTAAGAGGAACTATTTCGTTTTACAATCAAAAACTGCAACTTTTTCCTGCTGGAGAAAGCGAAATGTGGAATGTATCAATGTGATTAAATGAACAATGTTGAAGGGGAACTATTTCGTTTTCAGCTGTG
>LPNX010375091.1:316012-404085 GCA_001517045.1 Pseudotsuga menziesii
CTTATCGCTCTGCATGGTTAATTAGGCACTTGCATATCATACATTAAGTCAAAAAATACAAAAATACATGGTGGACCGGGCCGCAATCGGTAAAGCCTTTGTTTTTTGTTACTTTGACCTACGGTAGCCGGACCGCAAACCGGACGGAGTCCCCATACCAAACAGTCACGGGCTAGTTGGGAACGTTGACTGGGGAGAATCCCTTACTGTTATTTCCTACGAATTTCCATGCCTCAACAGTTTTGGCACTAGAAGGAGGGCCGCCAGTGTATGGCTGGCCAAGGAAACCCGTTTTCCTGAGATTTTTCCATCGGTAACAGTTCTGAAAGCAGTGGGCTTCATAATCCAATTCCGGAAGAAAGAAATAGAGAATATATATATTCTGTTGGCAACGAAGTTGTTAATGATCTGAGAAGACACACCAGGGCATATGTAAAGAAGATTGGAGGATTGCCAATCATCCCTGAATTGCCCAGAAGAGAATATAAAAAGAAATATCGTCCTGTAGCAGAAGACTCAATGCTAGTTGGAGATTGGGAAGAACTTGTAGAAACATCCTTACAGGAAGTTGTGCTACCTTTGAATCAAGAAGGGCCAAATACCCCTCATAGTTCTCCTGCTCATACTCCAGTTGGCTCACCTCCTCACTCTCCACCTAGACTCATGGCAGGAGTAAATGCTAATCCACCACCTAACCCACCAAATCCACCACCTGCTTGGAGAGCCAGATCACCATTAAACCTGACACCTCCATTACACGACCTACCTCAAGCCTTTGACAAGATGTTGCCCAAGTTCGACCCAAATGAGAAAATATTAGTAGATGATCACCTACAAAGTTTTTACTTGGCAATTGAAGGATTAAGGGCTGGGGAGTATGAAGATGTAGTCTGCAGACTGTTCCTGCATACCCTTAAAGGAGCTGCGGCATCATGGTACTTTTGGTTGCCTGCTAACTCTATCCCTGATTGGGATACCTTCGAAAGAATTTTCAGAAGTAAGTATGCAACTCAGAAAACTCATGCAACCCTCATGAAAGGGATATGCACCTTGAAGAAAGAGAGAAAGGAAAAAGTGCATAGTTTCACACAAAGGTTTGCAGCCTATCTCAAGAATTTTTCTGAAATGGATAAACCTTTAGACAAAGTTCTGATTGAATATTATACTTCAACTTTAGGCCCTGATTTGGCCATGTTTGCCAAAGGTAGGGCCAAGCCTACTTTGAAGGAAACCTATGAAGAGGCAGAAGTAGTGGAAGATGAAAGAGAAAGTATTGAAGATTATCCAGAATAGTCAGGAGAGAAAGGTGCAAGAAGGAAAGCCTTATTGTTTACTAAGCCTAAGGAAGATAAATCGCCAGATTATGAAAATATGGCAAAAATGATGCAGAAGCTTTCCAACAAAATCATAGATTTGGAGAAAGAGAAGGAAACACAAAAGTTTTATAAGCCATATTATAAGAAAAGAGAGGATAACAATCAGTCTCAACCCCCTCCTCACAATACTGCATCTATGAATTTAACAGAGGTAGGCATGGACAATTTTTGCACTTTCCACCAATAGCCACACTCTGAAAAGAATTGTCCTCAATGGATAAATTCGATGACGTTGGTCATGAATCAGCTGTTCGATGAACACAATTTTATTCTATGATGAACACAATTTTATTCATTGTTGGATTCAACCCTTTTAGGAAAATGCATGGACTTGTTCTGAAAGGAATTGTTGTGATTTGTCTTAACTTGGTCAAGTATTTTTATACCTTATGCTTAATGAGAATATTTTGATCCTACTCTCATCATTACATTATATTTAGTTCTAATCATTTAATTTTTTTTTATTAAATCTTAAGAAAGCCTCAATTGTAGAATTATATTTGTTGAGATTTTAATGGTTATAAAAGATCTAAAACATTTAGCATCATAACATCATAACCATATACTAAAGGATCACTGAAAGAAAGACAAGCACAACCACACAAAAAAACAGAGATTTATCTTAGGAAACCCTCACAGGGAAGAAAACCAGCAAAACTTCCTTGATATAGACTTCAACCAAGTATAATGTAAGACCCAAAGAATAATACTTATAAGAACCCAAGAATAATACTAGTATGCTTCCTCTCTTCAGAAGGACTGCTCCTTCTCTCTCTAGTGCAACTTCTTTAGTGTTCTACTTGTCCAAATGAGGGAGGCACCTTTCCTATTTATACTGATCAACTGAGAGGCCTAATAACCCAAATGGGCCAACTTTCCTTGGAAGACTCAAAAATACATTTTAATAATACTTTTGTGGATACTATCGACCCAACTTACAACAGATATTTTACCTCAAGACTTTACATAACCAAATACATCAATGACATCCATAATTAGAGGATCAACATCTCCTGAAGGGGTAATAAAAATAATAATACAACATAGAATATCTTCTTTAGTTACTTTTATTTAACACACTGTCTTAACAAGGAAGGTATTCTACAACAATACATCTATACAACTGACTCGTGAAACTATATGTCATAGGATTTTTTCACAACTACACCAACATCATCATCATCCATGGAACATAATCATCATGGGAATCTTTGGAATCTTCTCGAGCATCATCATCTCTAGTATCATCTTGAGCATCATCATCTTTGGAATCATCTTGAGCATCAACATCTCTGGCATCATCTCAAGCATCATCATATCTGGAATTATCTCTGCAATCATCTCGATCATCATAATCTCTGGCATCATCTCGATCATCATCATCTCTGGAATCATCTTGAGCATTGTCTCTGGCACCATCTTGAGCATAATCTCAGATATCATCATGAGCATCATCACTGCCATCATATCGAGCATCAACATCATCTCACGCATTGTCTCTAGTACTGAATGCATGAGCTTGTCTGCAATTGAATGCAGGATCACTCTCCATAAGAGTCATTAGAGAAAATTTAGGGTCTAAAATGGGCCTTATAAAAAAACATGCCAACAATAAGTTCTTGTGAGTTGGAATTCAAGAACCAATAGAATTCCAATAAAATGAGTCAACCATAATGGTTGAATTGAAATATTTGTCATAAAAAAATACTTTCTTTGTTCGTATTTTCGACATATCTCCCTGTGTTTTTACTCAAATTTCGACTGGGAGAGATCATTGGATGTGGAATTTGATTCTTCTTCCAATGAGTACCCACAATGCATACTTTTAATGGACCTCTCTACCCCAAAAATGAGAAATACCTGAAAAATGTGATGATGACATCATCATCATGTTTTTCATGTATTTCTTGTTTTTGGGGTAGTGGGGTCCATCAAAAGTATGCAATGTGGGTACTCGTTGGATGTGTGGAATCAAATTCTGCATCCAACGATCTCTCCCGATCGAAATTTGAGTAAAAACATAGGGAGATATGTTGAAAATACAAACACAAAAAGTAGTTTTTTTCTTTTTTCCTCCAAAATTAATAAATATTATTTTATTATTTTAACTATTATTTTATTATTTTCCTTAGGAGGCCCATTTTATACCTCAAAATTCCTCTAATGACTATCGTTTGTAGGACCATCCTCAGTTGCTAAGTGTTAGGACCACTCTCAACAAGACAGTGTTCTTGTCCGTGGGACCATCCCTAAAGAGGATGTTGTCATCTGCAACTAAATGTAGATCTTGTCATCAACTAAAGGCATGACCACTCAACATATGAGGGTACTATCGTCTGTAGGACCATCCTCAGCTGGTAAGTGCTAGGACCACTCTCAACAAGAGAGTGCTTTTGTCCGCAGGACCATCTTTAAAGAGTACAATGTCTTCTGCAACTAAATACAGATATCGTTTGCAACTGAATGAAGGACCACTCAACATATGAGAGTACTATTGTCTATAGGACCATCCTCAACCAGTAAGAGTTAGGATCACTCTCAACAAGAGAGTGTTCTTATCCACAACACCATCCTACAAGTGAATGCAGGATCACTCTCCAGAAGAGATTACTATCGTCTGCAGTACCATCCTTAGCCAGTAAGAGCTAGGACCACTCTCAAAAAGAGAGTGTTCTTGTCTGCAAGACCATCCTACAAGTGAACGGAAGATCACTCTCCATAAGAGAGTACTATCGTCTACAAGACTAGCCTCAGCCGATAATAGATAGGACCACTCTCAACAAGAGAGTGATATTGTCCGCAAGACCATCCTACAAATGAATGCAGGATCACTCACCATAAGAGAGTACTATCATCTGCAAGACCATCCTCAACTGGTAAGAGATAAGGCCACTCTCAACAAGAGAATGTTCTTGTTTGCATAACTAAATCTTGTTGGGATATTCCTATTTGAAGATACAAAAAGCCTTCCTGGGATCTTCCTACTGAGGATGACACCAATCATATTGAGATCTAACCTCAATGATACAACTAGCCATACTAGGATCCACCCTTGATGATGTCACCAACCATATTGGGATCTACCCACGAATATATGACCAGGATCTCTATATAGTTACTAGACCATTGGGGCTCATAATTCTTTTCTTGTACATCCAGTATACTGGAAAACTCGACTGACCTTCTCTGTACTGGAATACCATTACCATCTCATTCTCTTATCATCATTAAATACATTGGCAATGGCTGGAGGTTTGGTCGTTCTATGGAAACAAAACTCCATATGTCTGTCAGAAAAGAGGGCCAACCATTTCTCATTGATCACTAGCTTCACCATCCTAGAAACGTGGGAAAAGGGTACCTTGGTGAATGTCTATGGTCCAAGTGCCTTTCCTTAGAAACCAAACATTTTTAAATTTCATGACTTGGATGGAGGATCAAGCAGGTGAAGGATATTGGATAATTGGTGGGGAATTCAACGTGATAACCTCTCTCAGGGAAAAAAGAGGGGGAATGTGGGTCTTGGATAGATTCCAAGAAGCTTTCAAGGATTATATAGTACACATTCCTTTTATCGATATCAAGACGGGGTATGGGTGGTACATGTGGAACAAAAGACATGGTGGTACACACCGTGTGGCTTCTAGAATCGACATATTTATGGTCATAGAGGAAATTGCCAGAGGCACAAGGGAGATAAGTGCCAGTGTCCTTATGACAATAGCATCAGATCGTTGCCCCATATGCCTTCAATGGGACTGGTCAAATGCCATCTTAAGAAAGTTGCATAGATTTGAACAATTTTGGTTGGAGCATAAAGACTTTAAAGATTTGGTAGGACAATGGTGGAAAGAATTGGTTCCCACTACAGGAATTGAAATGTATCAATTTCAACAAAATTTAAAGGTTCTTAAAGCTAGGATCCACATGTGGAACATGGAATACTTTGGGAATATCTTCCAGGACAAGAAAAAATTGTTAGAGGATATGGAGAGTACCCATAGGAAAGGAATGGATGAAGGATGTGATGAGGAACTAAGAGAGAAAGAAAAAGACTTCTTGAATCAACTAGAGGATAGGGAAAGACATGAGGAGATTTTCTGGAAACAAAAATCAAGGAATCAATGGCTGCAAGAAGGGGAGAAGAATACCAAATTCTTTCATATTATAGTCATCCAAAATCAAAATTGGTCAAAGATTTATAAACTAAGGAAATATGATGGAAGTCGGGTAGAATCCAGAAGATAAATTGAGGAAGAATTGTTCCACCACTTTGAGGAAATCATAAAGGAGGACCGAGGTGATAGAATCCAGGAGATAGAAAGGATTACTAGAATTATTCCCAGGTTAGTAGTCAGAGATCACAATGAGATGTTGGTTAAACCAATATCTATGCAGGAGGTCAAGGAGGCTATGAACTAGATGGCCCTAGGGAACACACAAAGAACAAATGGTTTCACAACAATTTTTTTTCACTTCTTTTGGGACTTGATTAAGAAGGAGGCTCTTGAATAATGGAGGAATCATGAAGTAATCGATGGATCTTAAAGGATTTTAATGCTACCTTCTTAACCCTGGTCCCAAAAGGGGAAGGAGATGATAGCCCCAGTAAGTTCAGACCCATACCTTTGTGTAATGTCATATACAAAATCATTACTAAAGTGAAAGAAAATATGCTAAAGCTGCTCCTCCCCATTTTGATTAGCCTGTAGCAATCAACGTTCGTCGAAGGAAGGAATATCTTGGATGGGATAATTTTGGTTCAAGAAACTATTCAATCTTTGAAGATCACCAAGAAACCAGGTATGTTGGTAAAGTTGGATATAACTAAAGCCTATGATAAACTAAGTTGGAAATATATGTGAAGTATTTTGGAAGCCTTTGGATTTGGAAGGGAATGGGTAGAGTGGATAATGAACCCGGTTTCCAATCCCTTATTATCTATTTTTCTAAATGGATTGCTGACTAGGATTTTGCATCCCTCCCAGAGAATCAAACAGGGGGGGCCCTTGTCCCCTTTTCTTTTCATCTTAATGGAAGAAGTGCTTAGAAAGCTCCTTCAAGATCAATCAACAAGAGGAGATATTCATGGGCTAAAACTCCATGAGGGAATGGATAAACAAATGAATCAACAATTCATGGATGACACGATGTTAATGGGGTACCTTTCAGTCTAAGAGGTTTGGGCCTTTAAGAAAAGCTTAATGATTTTTGCAAAAGCAGGGCTTGAAGTTAATTATGATAAATCACAGGTGTTTTTCTTCAATACTTCCATTACTTCCCAGAGAAATATAATTCGAATCCTGAGATTAAAGGATCTCTTCCCTCTACATACTTGGGAGCCCCGCTTACGAAAGGCACTATTCTGAAGGTCTCTCAGCAGGATCTTCTCGACAGACTTAGAAGTAGGCTATCAAGCTGGACCCTTGGACCCCTAAACCTACCCAGTTGGATGATTCTTGTCAAAGCAGTTCTCCAGGTAATGTCAAGTTACCTCTTCTCTGTGCTCTCTGCGCCAAAGTCTGTTATTAATGAAATTAGGGGTATCCAAAGAAACTTTCTATGGGGAGGAAGGGAAGAGAAGACCAAAATCACCGTGGTTGGATAGGACAAAATCTGTCACCGCAAGGGTAGGGGTGGTTTGGGAATTAGGGACCCAGAGGTTATGAGTGAAATTCAAGGCTCTAGGATCTGGTGGAGATGGTGCAACTACAAGATGGAACCCTGGGTGAATTTGTGGCACGTGAAATATGCCAGGGACAGAACAACTATTATTCTGATTAGATTTAATGAGGAGAGTCTGGGATCTCATATCTAGATGAAATCCAAGTTAGGTCGAAAGATCATTTAGGACCATATTTTTTGGGAAATATGTGATGGTGAACTAGTCAATTTTTGAGATGACTCATGGAATCAAATTCCAAGAATAGGGGCAGACCCTAGATGGAAAAAATTTAGGGCCGGATGGATGGAAGAAGGAAAATTCAAAGTGTCTCACTACCGAGAAGATACTCCCTCAGATAGGCATAGGAAGCGGTTAGGTCAGGACTGGTGGGAAGGACTTACAGATGATGAGGATATTCTTGCTTTAGAGGACACTCTCTAGGAGAGATACATTAACATCAAAATGAGAGAGGATAAGTTGAGGTGGGGATACAAGTTGAAAGGTACTTTTAGCATTAAAGAAGCCTATGACATAGGAATAAGAAGCGAGGAAGGGGGGAAAGTGATTTGGTAGAAGATATGGGAAATGAATCCGTCACCAAAGATGTTCATCTTCTGTTGGCTGGTCATTAGGCAAAGGATTTTAACGGTATAAAACCTAACTTAAACGATGGATTCAAGGCCCCTCCCAATGCCCCTTATGTCTCAGCAATGAAGAAAACGTAGAGAATCTTCTAGATGGATGCCCTTATACAAATTTGTTATGGGATAGAGGGGCTATGATATTTTAGAGAATTGATCGAATGAGAGGACAACTCAACCAATCTCTTCGGGAATGGAATGTTGGGCCTTCAAAAATCTGATTCTGGCGACGTTATGGAAGATGTTCCTAGGGATGGTTCTTTGGAATGTGTGGAAGGAGAGAAATAGACACATATTCTGAGATAAGAAGCACAACAAAGAGGAGTTGTGGTGCAAGTTGGTCAATAACCTTCAAGAGATGATAAGAAGTATGTAGTGGGGAGAGACAGATAAGGACCTATTGGAGGATGAAGCTCGCATTGCGGTAGGATGGGGTTTGGGAAGAAAAGACTTGGATGGGATAATAAGGAAAGAAAATATATGTAGACAATCTAGTCCGAACTTCTGGTCTCCCCCATCATCAAACACATTTAAAGTGAAGTTCGATGGGGCATCCAGAGAAAATATGGGAGCAATGAGGTATGGAGGAGTTGGTAGAAATGGTTCCGGGTTAATCCTAAATGTTTATTTTGGATATCTGGAAATGATAAAAACAAATCTATTGAATTGGAAGGCCTCATCCAGGGTCTCAAACTTGCGGTCAGGGAAGGATGGTTTTCGGTGACTATAGAGGGTGACTCCAAAATTATCATACAGATGGCAAAGAAATTGTCTAGTGGCTAATCGGCGGAGAAAATCACTACCATATGGTGGCTCTCAAGTAGGCGGGAAACCATGAGGTACTTCGTTACTACACATAATACCCTTTCCTTTAGCCACATAAGGTGGGATGCGAATAAGGTAGAAGATCTCTTAGCCAACCTTGGAGACGAAGGGGGTGGGGTCCTCACAATAGAAAATATGGATGATTTCACGAATGAGAATTGGGCACCCAACTGTAGCCAGCTGGATTACTTAGATTATGAGAAAATAATATAGGTGGACGACAGTGGGCATGCAACCCTGGACGGTGACAGGTGGCAGATAGAGATCACAGAGGTGGTGTCAGATTACCAAGGGTAATCATCCAAAAAACAACAGGTATCACTCTTCCTACTACATAGATAGGAACTAGGGGGTATAGGGTTAAGGATGCGAATAAATGGAGGTCAAAATCACACCGGGGGTATAGGGTTAAGCATGTGAATAAATGGAGGTCAGATTTGCACCAACTTCCATATCTGGAAATTAACTTCCTTGTGATGTTAATATATAGGATGAGTACGTCTATGGGATATGGAAGGTACCTTCCCAAGGAGGGAAAGAGACGACCTATAATAGTAATTATGGCATCCTGAGCCTTATATTTGAGCAAAATACAATGCATTTCCACCCACAATCCTCATTGTGCTCAATTGCGCTAGTGTTTTTTCT
Organism: Pseudotsuga menziesii; assembly: GCA_001517045.1. Lineage (NCBI taxonomy): Eukaryota > Viridiplantae > Streptophyta > Pinopsida > Pinales > Pinaceae > Pseudotsuga > Pseudotsuga menziesii. Next base: position 325,168 of record LPNX010375091.1, read on the forward strand.
ACTTTAGTGGATGGAAAGTATCCCTAGGAGCTGTTAAGAGACAGAATCGCATTAGCCCAACCGTCTGATTGAGTGTGATTCCTTTTGAAAATTTCCAGGATGGCTCCCAAACAACCTATCAACTTGGAATTTGTGATGGGCTCAGGATCTTGTGGGTAGAGGGGAAAAGGAAAGATGGTGAGAGGGTAAGGGGGAAGTGGGGGTCAAGTCACGAGGGCCCAAACTTAGGCCCAAGTTGCGGTCACCTTCTTTTGGGAGTGTATTCCTCTTGTGGTTCGAGATGAAATCGAAGCCATCGAGAAACATCTATGGGAAGAGGTGCAAACAATTCTTATTGAGGACATTTCAATGGAAGTTGAAGAGTGGGTTGTGGACCCTGGTACCACGGCTGGAAGGGCCTCGACATATGATAGGATGATAATGGTTTAGTGGGTGATGAAGAACCTAATGTCGCATGTAGCCATGAGTGCCGTTGTTAAGAGTCAGGGGGATGAGGAACCAGTTTGGGCATGGAAGGACCTTAATGCAAACAATCGTCTGATGCATCCCAAAATAGGCCTGATTGCATCCAAGCTGGGGATTTTTTTCTATTGTACCAACATGCAGAACATGGAGATAGGAGGCACCAACAAAAGGAGGAGCTAGAGCAGAGACTGGAAGTAGGGGGAGGGAGAGAAGATGAAGTTGGATGAAAAGATTAAGCTGACAACCATGGAAGGAACAAGTGTGGAATACTGTTCCAAGAATCTGGTTTGAGTTTCAGGATATAACATTGTGCAAGTTTAGGTTCCAGTTTCCTTTTCATAGTAATGAAGTAGTAATACTAATAGTATATAGCAGAACTTGGAATAGGTTGTATTTTCTTTTTTGGAAGCGTGTTCAAAACATACAGGTATTTTTCAATATTTCTTTATTGCCAGAATTGGCTGATGATTCTGAGACCCTGATACTTTGAAAGAGTGATATGTATTTGGTTTTTAAGAAGTAATGTATTTTTTTTATTTAAAAAAAAATAAATGTTAATAAATACATTATCATCATTAATATTATTTTGAGACAAAAGCGGTTATATTATAATGAGGGTGGTGTAACCAACAAAAGGTTCTAGGATACAAAAATAGCCCTCAGAGAAGTGACATCTAAAAACCAAAACACAAAGAAACCAGAGTAGCCATAGGTTCCCTTGAGGAAGTGGCAAAGGAAGTTTAGCCATCAAAAAACACCCTTGAGGAAGTGACAATCAAACAGTCTAGAGTTTGGATCCTTAACAGAGTTTATAACTGAGTAACATATTTAACAAACTACCTAAAAGTTGATAAATAGAGAAACTAAAACTATGAAGGAAGGAAGAGAGTCAAAAGCAAGCAGGATGGTGAACCCGAGCGTGCATGCGAAATTTATCCATATGAGCTAGAGGACATATCATTACCGGCTGCTTCATGCTTGGCAAGTTTGAGAGCGAGCTTGTCCACCTTGATTTCTAGCTCCACAATCTGCTTGGTGAGAAAATTTTCTATGCGCTTGACCTTCCATTTGAGCTTCTTTCGAAGGAATACCAAATCCTTGTTCACGTGTTCGAGTCTCCTCCCGCCCTTGTAGTCGATAGCATTCACTTGGGTTTGCAGCAATTTGAGCTTGTGCTTTACTTCCCTTAGCTTAGTGTCCATTGAATTTGGAACATGTGCAACTGGGGAAGAGGAGCCCGCTTCCATCTTGAGTAACAGCAGTCTCCCAGCAGCCAGATGACAAATCTCTTGAATATGCAACACAACAACCTGCATGCTTCGGCCCTCTACCTTCCACTTCTTTATATCCATTAGCTTGGGGGAGCTTGGTGTCACCTCAAGATCCCGCGCACAAAAAATCAGGTAGATGCTTGAGTGAACTCGATTCGACGCGACCTTCATACTAGAGGTATTCAAACTTTTGTATAGTCGATTGGTAATTACACCCACTAAAACAATCACTGCAACCTCCTTCGACAAGACTTCTTTTGAATTCACCTCATGCGAGAGCCCCAGATCAGTGAACGCCATTAAACCAGTGAATACCCTCAACGACGAATGATGATAAATCCTGAGGTCACCTGTCCTGTAGACATTAAGATGCAAGATGGAGCATTGAGGTTTCAAGTGTCTTCACAATAGGCAATGAGACAGTCCGGGCAAACCATTTATGCACGATCTCGCTTGGCCACGTGAACACCATGCGCCATAAGTCCATGCGGCCTGCCAGCATGTGGACGAACAAAGGAGAGGGGCCCACGAAGGGGGAGCCTGTGATAAGCCTCTGGTCCTATGGAGAAGGGCAGTAGGAACCTTGGCCATTAAGAATTAGCTCCCTGGGGCTTAGGGAGGCGCCTTTGTTGGCCTCTATATCAGCAATGGAGTTGTAATCCCTCAACACATGATAGAAATCGATTTTTTTGAATAGGGAGGCTTGTGTCACGATCTTGCGGATGAGATGCCTCAAAGCCATATGAGTTGGCATAATTTTTTCAGCAAGAGCGTGGATAACAATCCTGGAATCTCCAATGGCGATAGCTCGGAGATTCCCAAAGCCTTGGCTATCCTTAGTCCTTGCCACAGAGCCAAGGCTTCAGCCATATTGTTGGTGTCGATGTCCAGCCCCCCCAAATGAACTTAAACTCCATTGCTCCGTCTGGAGTGAAAAAAACTCCCCCATCCCCCCCCCCCCCCCCCCCCCCCCCTGCTACCCCGCATTATCATCATTAATATTATCAATATCTTTTTAAAGCGTTGCACATCGTTTTCTGGTACAACAATGTTAGAAGTGAGGTGGATGACTTAAAAAATTTATTTTCCTACTTATGTAAATTCAAATTAAGAATTCTAGAATTTGTCATGTTTACAATATCAATCCTTGAAAGCTCATGGCTAAACTTATACAATGAAATCAACAAAAACAATCACAACAATGAATAAAATAATTTTGATTTTTGATTCATGTGGCTTAGAGGTGTGACTTCATTGACTTATGTAGCTACAATTTAAATTGGTTGGTTATATATTGGTTGGTGAAGATTTGGTATCCAGTCGATTTATTTATTTATTATTTTTTAAAATCGTTATATATATATATATATATATGATGTTAATAATAATGTGCAATATATATTTAATGATAAATAATATTTTTTTTAATTTGATAGGTATTTATATCTTAAAAATTTGGGGTAAGAAACCATTTATGCTTTTTCACGATTGTATTGTGGAAATTGATTTTATGGTAGTCAATTACCAAAAAATATATATGAAAAATAACTAGTAGCCAAATACCATAAAATCAATTTGGAGAATACACTTGTCTCATCCATGTAGCTGATGTATGAATAAGTCCTAGTTGATGAATGAATAACCAACTCGTCATGAAAGATAAGTAGAAGAATGTGAGAGGTAAAAAGGAATTAAAAAAATAACTCTTGGTTGATAAATAGATAACTCATGGCTAATGCATGAAGGCATGGATAACCTATAATATGGGGTGGACTATAATTTAGTGGTACTTATCTTTCAGTTTATGAACATTCATCAACCACAAATTAAGTGGCTATGCTAGTTTACTCAAAAAATTAAATGTAAATAATGATGATTAAAATTGTTTAAAACTAATTTACTTTATGAACAATTTACTTTATAAAATTTTAAGAGATTAACTTCATTCATTCTCCATAGTTGTATTCTCTTCGGCTTCTTCCCCGACAACGAAGTTATTGCTTTGGGCTGATTGTGAGACCAAATGTTGTAGAGTCAAACAACAAAGATAACCCCACACAAAGTCCGAATAAAGATAAAGTTTAGGAAAGCAAAAGACAGATTATATGGCAATGGACCACGTCGCCCTCGTAATTCTGACAGGAAAGAAGCCATACATTCTTTTATTTTTTATTTTATAAACGAGTGTATGTTGATTTCTTTCTATTGGGCGGTTGAACGTTCACTGTATTCGATGTGGCCAAACATTCACGAAATTACCATTCCAAGAATCAATCAAGATCAGTAGCAGGCTCATAACTACTTGTAATTAGTTATATATTTAAATTTTATTTTTAATGACATGTGAAATTTTATATTAATTTATTAAGACATGTGAAAGTTAAATATGTTGTTGATATATAAACCAGATTTATTATTTTATAAAAAAATATATATTTTATTATTATATTTAAGATTATATATATATATATTATTGTAAAATGTTTTATATTAATTTTTTAACACATATCAGTTTAACATGTTAAAATTATAGTGAATTTGGGATGCTTCTTTCTAAGCCTACTAAATATAGAAATACAATTTTAAAACAAACTAAATAATTAATTCTATAAACTAAAGTTTGGTCTCAAGAAATGTTAACCATTATCATTATCATCATTTATGTGAAATTTAAATATGTTGTAAATATATAAACTAGATTTATTATTTTATAAAAAATAGTGAGTTTTTATTATTATAATTTTTTATAAATAAAGATTAATAAAAACAAGGATGTGTACAACACTTTAACAACTTTTTAAAAGAATGGCTAACTCAACCAACAAACCAAGAGAACTTTGGGCAGCTTTGAGAAGAACAACAAAAATAATATCTATACACAACATTTAATGTCCAATTTTGTATTTCTTAAACATTGCAAAGAAAACCACCAAGTTTAAAAAATTTTGTATTTTTTATTAAAGTTTTTAAAATATTTTTTTATGTTAGATATAATTGTTTGTTGTTTTGTTTTTAATTGGAAAAAAGGTTTTGAAATAATCTTGAGCTTTTCTAGTAAAAACTTGGCTTTTATGGTGAAATGAATTTACCTTAATTTAAATATTTTTAAAGTTTTAAACATTATTTTTAAATTTATAAATATTTAAAAATAAAATCATTTTACCATAAAAAATTTATTCAACAAATACTAATGTTACTAAATCTTAGTATTATATTTTTTTCTCAATATAATCAAAATATGATCACATTACATTACTATGGAAATTGTAAACAACAAAGTTTAATATTACTAAATCTTATCACTCTACGTTTATTTAATATATACTTTTACTAGATATAGAAAACATGATGCAATATAAAAAAAAATATGATCATAAAAAACATTTATAAATAGAAAATATTGATAAACACATTTTCTATTTAATTTATTTAAACTTTATTTTTTATGATTTTCATTATTTCTAATTATTATTTAATTCACAAGATATATTTAATTTTATAAATATATTTATAAACAAACTATACTTAAAATATCTCTAATAATATTTTAAAATATTATTAATAATTTCAATTAAGCAATTGCCCACAAAATGAATTCCTTTGTTTTTCCATCCTTTTACTTTCCCTTTGCTCTCAAGTAAGCCATGCCTAGTGCCCACTTGTGCCTTTGAATTGAGCCATTAAGCCATGCCTAGTGCCCACTCTTTCCTTTGAATTGGGCCATTTTTTGAATTGGGCCATTTTTTCAAGTGGTAGCATTTTTCTTGATGATTTTATTAGGGTGAAACTTATTTACTGGACAGATTTTTTATTCCTTTAGAAAGGGAGCCTGTCAAATTGAAAAGGTTGGATGAGAGATCCGACGGTGTCCATTTGACAGGCTTCCTCTTCATTTGACAAGTTCCCCTTTTTTCGTGAGAAAGAAAGTCTGTCAGATAAATAAAACTCTCCATTTTATTACACTTTTCTATTACATAAATTTATGGTCTCAATTACCAACATCATGATGTCAAATGGGGACAAAGTAATTAACATTTAATTATTTTACTATTAAAAAAAATAGGGAATCAAGTGAGTCTCCCAAAACTAAACATAATGTACATCTTCTCAAATCAAGTTAATAGTTTTCCATATCTCCTAAAATGATACATAATGTTTTAGATTTGTTGTTAGAACCTCGTGATGTAGAGTCAATTACGTCCCTGATAAGCCTACCCTGATAAGCCTACCCTACATACACTCACAGTCCGTAGTCAAAGAACAGAGACAATTACGTCCCTGATAAGCCTACCCTACATACACTCACAGTCCGTAGTTAACGATTTAACTTCGTCTGAATGCCAAAATGTCAATGGAAAAGCTCTGTGAAATATGAATGAATATTTTGTTTGGAGAGTACAATTAATACAACTAACTATGGTAGGTAAGTGAATGTTTATTGATAGAATCAACTATTTAATTTTGTAAATATAATTAATTATAAAACAACTGCTAAAATATATTATAATTTTATACTTACTATTTATATTAAATTGTTATTGTTAATATAAGCCTAAAATAAATATTATTTAATAAAAGAAAAACTTGATATGAAAACATAAAACAAATTGTTTCCAGTTTATTCAACCAAGGTTTAAGTGAAGCTTATTTAAATATTAATCAAAATGCATTTAACCAGCAAAGTTACATAGTTTATGGCTAGATCAAGTTGATAGGGATCAAATGGTTAAGAGATAGTTATATAATGGAAGACATTTTTTTTAATTCTTTATATATATATATATATTTATAATTGTTTATTTCGAATTTTGAACAACTGCCATAAAATCAATCTTTACAGTACACTTGTCTCAAAAAAAACATAGGCTGTAGTCCACCCCAAATCTCAAATAAAAAAGTCTATGGACTTAAATATAAGACTACCATGAAATTAATCTCTGCTCTACACTTATTCCACTTGGGTTAATCTTGTTAATCTGCTCAAGCAAATCCAAAATTTCAAATAATATCTAAATGCCTCTCAACATAAAAATAAAACAAAATTAAAAAACTTAAAAAAAACTTAAAATCTAAACGTACTTTCTTAATGTAGCATGGAGCGTTGTTGTGTGTATTCTGTTTGCAGGCCCCGCAATTGCATCAGAAATTCAATTAGATTAGTTTATCAGAGTATGTGCGAATAGATTTGTTCGTTCTACTAGACCTAGCATCATTTTCTATTTTTTTGACTAAGAAAAGAGTGATGTTCATGTGACAATGACAAGTTCGCCCTTTTGAAGAAGAATTAATTTTCGGATTGGTCTACCTCACTTTTGGAATTTGTTGGAGATGGAAAAGACGTGTGAAAAATGTAATCATTTCATTTAATTATAAAGATGGTCATCGTTGACTCTTTTAAAACATAATTGAATGCATGCAGGAATTATGAGTGGCAACATTGTGATTGCAGCTTGGGCCTGGTATATCTTCCTTTTTGCTAGAATTAAGATTATTTGATCAATAAAAGATCATTTGAGGCTCCATTATAGAATGATAAGTTCACAGTACAATATACATGTTCTATATATATTGAAAAAAAAATGATTGGCATAGCTATCAATATTATTTCGATTATAAAAGAGTAGACGGTCCTCTCGTCTCTCCCGTCCCTAATGAATGAGTGGTCCTGCCGATTTGATTTTTATCTTTATCTTTTATTGGGCCTGGGCATCTATGGGGGGCAAGTATGTTTTCGCTTCTCCGAGGTACAGCTATCTTGACTTGATAACATTTGGTCTTTGGTCTAATCAAGTATATTTCCTTTTCTTCCATTGAATGTATAGAGTTTTCCCATCATAAATGATAGACTAACAAACATGAGGACTGCTATAATTGTGAGATGAAAATTATGATCCATGTCATAATGGCAAAGAACAAAAGTCATTTCAAATTGATGTGACTACTTCTACCCATGAAAAATACATCATATGGAAAAAACCCTTGAGTTAGAGATTTCTCACCAAACTTCTCCCATGAAAGAAAAAGTGAAAATTGAAGTACATCAATAATAAAGAGTCAGTCTCTCTTCATACTTTATCCAATATTTCAGCCCCACAAACATTGAAACTTCTCATTTACATCAAGCACATCAAAGTGGTACAGTATTGGTTGATAGTGGCAACACCCATAATTTTATCTACCGACAAGTGGCTAAAGAGCTCCAGTATTATGTCCACCCCACTTTGTAGTTTTAAAGCATGCCATCTACATCATTTTGGTCTTAGCCATGCTTGATTTTACTAATAACTTTGTATTGAAATGTGATGCTTTCAAAAAAACGTTTGGGGTGACCTTGAGGCAATATGGATGACCCTTAAAATTCATCAATAGGAATTGTAGTACTAAATACTTGGACAAGTTTACTTACAAGGAAGAAATTATGGCTATCCTACATGCAGTCAACACACGATGGAAATTTCTCCTAGGAAAGCTAAGTGCACCCTTCACTAACATTCAAGTCTTCCATGTAATCTTTATTACCTAATTATGTCACTTGAGGAGGATACCAATCTTTTCATACACTATGTGGGTAGAGGTAGAAGGTGGGGGAGTAATATTGTTCAAGTAGCATGTTTATGCATTCTTCATCCAAAAAGTGATGTAGAGTATGTCGGGGCAATTCAACTATGAAGTTGAGGAAGGTGAGGAAGGAATATGGTGCTATAGCAGGGATGTGCGGTGCATAAAACTATAGGAGTGAGGGGGTATTAGGAGGGCCGATGGAGTGAGTGGATGGCCATTTGCGAATAAGGGATCATAGGGGAATGGAACATGGAGAGAAAGTGAGTTTGAGGAGATGTGATTCTTTGTAATGATAATCAACGCAATAGATGATATGTCTACATGCTTTTTCTTCATTGGATTTTAATCTTTTTTCAAAATAAAACAATTACTTCATTGATTTTTTTTTTTTTCAAAATAAACATTTTTTGACACAATCGACAAAAAGAACCCAATCTAGGTACACAAATTTAGGGTTTAAATAATACACATAATTTCACTAGACATTAAAAAAACCTCCAAAAATCAGTGTGTTGACACCCCCTTCCAATGCATTTTTTTAATTTGAAAAACCTTTATTTTCACTAAATATCTTAGGTATCCATTTTCCATGACATTTTTAATACCCTTTTTACTTGTAGCACTGTTAATATCGTGACACATCACAACTCTTATAACCCCTAGAAACCTTACAATGTGAACTATGAAATCTTAGTGAGGGAAAATATTTCAAGATGGGGAACAACTCTTGAACACGGGTCAACTTCATACATGGTAATTGCAATAAACTTCATACCTCATTTACTCACAAATCATACATAATTGAAAAAATGGATTCACGCTAACTCCAAGCACATAGATCATACTTATTCAAACAATTGCATAACTACACACAAATCATATTCACACCAACTTTCGACAGATAGTACCTATTTAAACCCCCCAATACGCTATTAAATCCCCTATATACATAAATATAAATCACCCTTGTTGTTTCTAATATATTAAAAACACCCGTTTACCCTTCAATTTTTTCGTCGATGAAGTCTCCTTGATATTTATAAACTAGGCAATATATTGCTTTCATTTTTTCTAATATTAAATTCCCCATATTGATATATACTCACTTACTATAATATTACCTACTTAATAAATCACATGAACAAAAATCAGATTCTCAATCATATTTTCAAATAACAATAAGACATCATATACTAATGTCTCTACCATTCAATATCTTACCTAAGTTTTTTTCATTATTGTATATGTTAATGTACTCTCTTTTATATATATATATATATATATATATATATATATATATATACACACTTGAACCCTTTCATATTCCATATGATATGAGATAAATAATTATTTAGATTCTTGGTTTGAATCTCCATTTTCATGATAAATGCACAAACAATGTTAATGATGAAGGGGTTAACAATGGTTTGAATGTGATAATATGAAAATAATCATATGATCATGTTTATAAATTTGCATGAGTGAATATATAATCCCATGTTTTTGGCTTAATTGGATTTTCTTAAAAATTGATGGTATATTAGTCTAATTGGATTTTCTTAAAATTGATTGTAGATGAAAGAGTGGCTCTTAATTTTGGGAAGTGTGAGATTATTTATGTGACCTTAACATGGATTATTACATCATTATACATTATTACATGGTAAGAGAAGATTATAAAGAAGATTTAAAAAAGCAGTTTAAATAATTGAGAGGAATGATTGTTATCCTCTCCACAGAGTTTTAATTCTTATAAGTGACATAATACTTTTCTTAAACTATACAATATTTTATAAAAAGTAATAATCTTCAATTTCTTTCTTAAAAAAAAAAATTAAAAAAAAATTAATATTTGTAAAATTTGTATACATTCATTTTAGTCTAATTTATCAAACCTTTTGAAAAAATATCATTTAAATTATAAATTTTATTATTATTTAAAATGAATTTAGATTTATTATAATTTTGAACTTCATAAAACCTAAAAATCTCAATTGATAAAAATACAAATATATTACAGTTTTTTTAAAATACTTATATTTTCCTATTTAGGGGTATTTCTATGAAAAATTAACATATATAGTTCTTTCATTTATGTGCAAATGTGATATCTTAAATATATAGTATTTTTTTAAGTTTAAATGTGATATATTTTTATATATCACTTTTTACATATTATGTATATATGTTAAATCTTTTTGTTATATATGGTTATAAAATTTGGGTTCTATTATTTCTAGAGAATTTTAAACAAGGAATGAGTAAATCCAAGAGCACTTTATAACATAATCTCAAAATTAAAGAAAATACACCCTATCTTATTTTCTTGCTGAGTCTCTTTAATTGAGAGATGACTATGATTAGGTACCTAATGTACAAGAACAAGATAAAGGAGACAAGATCTTTCCTAAGATTCTTTCATACTCTAGTCAAAACCACTTGCTTAAGTGAGGTTCCCATAAAGATACAAGTATTGGATAAAGTACTTGAAAGTCAAATAAATATGTAACTGGAAAATGGGTGGATTACGAAGCAATGCTGGTAGTTAGATGTGGATGATTTGGCCAGGTGTCATATAGTCACTATTTTGTATCTTACAGGTGATATCTTTTATATATATATAATATATAAGATCTTTTTTATGAAAAAAAAAATAGTTAATGGATAAGATATAATTAAGATATTATAATATAAATTCACAAAATTTACTACAATAATGACCTTCATAACCCTTTCATTCACCACAACTATGGTAGTTTAGGAATGCTTATCTTAAAGCCTTTTTACCATAAAAATAAAATTCTAAAGAAAATAAAATGATTTCTTTCCTAAAATATAAATTAAAGTTGATTTAATAAACCTCAATAAATATTATTATCATTATAAATATTATCAATATATTTTTCAAGCATTGCACAATACTTTCTGGTACAAGAGTTTCAAAAGTGATGTGGATGACTCAAGAACTTTATTTGTCTACTTATGCAATATCAATCTTTGGAAGCTCATGGCTAGACTTATATCATGAAATTAGCCAAAACAATAGCAACAATAAATAATATAATTTTGACTTTTGAGTCATGTGGCATAGAGGTACGCCTTAGTTGACTTATGAAACAAAAATTTAAATTGTTTGGTTGTATTTTTTTTGTACAAACTTAACTTCAAAAGTCTACATAGGTATACATACACTACATCCTCTATTAAAAGTGTACATACACTACCCCTCTATTAAAAGTGTACATGAGTAAGTAAATTTCTTTTTTTGAAAGTTTTAATTTATAAATTAACTTATACATTCATCTATCAGTTAAAAACTAAATAGATTTTTACAACCATCAACCAATTAAAATATATGTTTACGACAAACATGTTTTATTTCATAATGGGGTGGGGTGTGCTTTCATCATTTTAATTAGGCTGAAGGAATTTTATTTCAAAATTGAAGATTGCGTATACTTTCATCATTTTAATTCTCTAAAATATGGAGAGAGAGATTAAGAAATGGTGAATATTCTCCGTTGTATTCAACTTTTTTTTTACGTAAACATATATTCAATATATTAAAAGAGAGGGTCGTGGCTTAAAGCCGAAATCGACAGTGTACAAAGAAACCATTATTCCTGAGGATTTCGTAGAGCAGCTATAGTCTTCATAGAGCTATTACAGTCTTCATAGAGCTATTACATTCTTCTATAGCATATAAAAGGAAAAACAGATAAAACTAAGAGGATCTTATCGCTTCCTTGTACAAGCCCTGTGCAAACCATTCTTGTGCTCATGTCTCCTCTTCTTTCTTGGACCAAGTTTCCAGTGTTTCCTCATAGATTATGTTGAGGTAGCTGAGAGCTCGGGATCTCCAATCCAAAACTCGATGAATCCACTCACATTATTGCAAGCAACACAAAGTCCTAGGGTAAGCATTCATATCAAACAAACAAACGACTACTTTTGAAGATGCTCTCCACCACCTCCATATCTAAGAGGACGCAGAGAGGAAGAATGCCCAGAATGGCCACGACGAAGGGGGGGGGATAGTTAAATATCCTCAAGATGGGAATATTGAAAAGATCGCATGACCAAATCTAGAGACCACGTGATATCCCTTTTAATGCCATAGATTTAGATTATATTTCGACACTTCCAACCTGTGGAGCGTGATAGGAAAGCCAACAAAAGAGGGGGATGGATCCTTAGCTCCAGAGCCAAGTGTGATAGTAATGGTTTTCGATGCTAACATTATGGTGGAGATGAGATTACGGCACTCAGTGTGTTTCCTGTCCACATTTCGTGGAATTGAGCGATCCTAGAGGAAGGATGGCAGCTTTTCTTGCAACTTTGTCTGCTTCTACATTGAAGTTTCTTAGAATGTGAAAGAGATTGAATGAACTAAACTTAGGCATGAGAATATGAATCCTTTCCAATTAGGAATTTAATTTAACATTTCTAGAGATGCGTCCATGAATTATAGAGTCAATAAGCATCAGGGAGTCTCCAAAAGTAATGATTTCAGTGTAACCCAAGAGAAGAGCTAACTGTGAACCTTTTAGAAGAGACAAGGCATATGCTTGATTATTGGGTTTAGTCCCCAATTCCGAGCTGTAACTGAGATCAATATTTCCTCCAGGGGAAAAGATCAACCCTCCCCAACCTGCTACCCTAGGGTTTCCTTTGGAAGCTCCATAAAAAAATAGATAATGTTTTCTCCGTTCTTTCCTCCATATAGCAAAGTCAATGCTTGAAAATCAAATTTTCCAGTGCTGAGGGATTTTAGGAAAACTTGATAAGTAGGATAAATCTAGTGGGGGAAGATTCCCCATCCAATTTATTTCCATATCATAAGTTGTAGAATATAGTTTATTCCCAAATTCTTTTAAGGTTTCCAAAAGGAGTCCTTTGGCTTGACCTGCTACTTGGACAAGGGTGAGGAAGATGTTGCTGAAAAATGGCTTGATTCCTAGCTAACCAAAGATTCCAGTAGGTGAATTTAGGGAGAGTCAACCAAATTTGTTTCCAAGCCGGCTTATGTCTCAAGGCGGAGGGGTATTTATTTTTCCATGAGATGAAATGTTAAGGTATATTAGTGGAGGTGGGAGCTGGGATCTAGAGATATTTGAGGAGGAGAGTCCAAACCTAAGATGAGAAGTTGCAATCCAAAAAAAGGTCAAAATGGATTTGAAGGAATGGAAATACAACAAACATCAATGAGGGCCAAGGATGCCTCTATTGACAAGATTTTTTCCCCATCAATTTGTTTTTGTGCCCAAGGAGATAGGATAAAAAGTTAACATTGGGGAGTCCAAAGGGAAGCCAAATGAATTTCTAGAGTTTTTGTTGAGAAAAGGAGTCTTTGTCTATTTGAAGAAGCTTAAATCCTCTCTGTCCACTGTCTTCCCCCACCCTCTCTTATCAGGGAGAGAGATCTGGACTGGAGCAAAACATGAAAGATGAAAAATAAGGGAGGACTTGGAAATCAAAAAGATCAGAGGTACCTCGGGGATGCTCCAATTTTTTGAAATTCCATCAGTTATCTTACTTGAGATGAAAAATAAGGTATTATGGTTTCTCCCCAGAGCCCATTCCCGAATTCCATCAATATTAGAGATCCTATTTAGGGGAGGACGACTAAGAATGCTATCAATCGAAAGAAGAATATTCTTCCCATTTACTGGGATCCAATAGAGGCGAGGGAGGAAGAATACCATCCACTATCTACACAGATTCCATAAGCGGGTTCCTTTGGGAATGGGGCAGATCTCCAAACACCTGCTTCTAGAACCTGTAAGATATTTTTTTCTGTAGAGTTTGATTAACCCAGTGATGTTTTTGAGACAACATTTTCCAAAGAACCTTGCCTCCCATTGCAAGATTAAATATGTGAGGGTCTCAAATATGCATCCCTCCCTTGGTTTTTGATATTCTTACCACTTTCTAGTTGACAAGGTGGAATTTTTTTGGTTCCCTTTTCCCCCTTTCCACAGAAATCCTTTCAGGTACTAAGACATTTTATCCATAAAGGATTTTTGGGCCAAGAATATTGACGACTAATAAACAAGAAGGGAGGAGAGGATTGAGTTTATGAGCACACGCTTCCCGAAATGATTATTCCATCAGCATCCCTAGGATATAATATTAGCCTTTATCTTATTTTCAATTTCATGCCAATTATTTTATTTTGAGACACTAGATGAGCTGGAGAGCCCTAGATTCTTGAAGCTTCCCCGTTTTTCAAATCCTTGCATTCCTAGCATTCTTGCGAATCCTGAGAGTTCTACTTGTTCCACACTCCATCCATATATGGAGAATTTGGTGTAGTTTATTTTCCCACCAGAGACCAACAAATAAGAGTGAAGGACACGCTGGAAAGATTTTGAAATGTTTATGGATGCTCCTCCTAATAAGAGAGAGTCGTCTGCAAACAAAGAGTGGTTTATGGGACCAACCCCTTGGATTGTTCTTATTCGTGTAAGATTCCCTTCCAAACTTTCCACCTACAACTTCCTGCTCAAGGAGTCATCCATTAAAATGTAAATAAAAGGGGAGAGAGGGAATCCTTTCCTGATACCTCAAGAAGGTTGGAAAAAACTAGAAGGCCTTCCATTAATCAAAGGAGCTATCCACGGATCCCCGATGCAAGCTTTTATTTTCCTGATAAAATGTTTACTGAACCCAAGTTTTTCTAGAACCCCATACAAAAGGGAGTGTTTGACTTTATAAAAACGTTATCCATGTCAATTTTTATTATCGTACATTTCTCATTTCGTGACTTGCTGGAGTCGATCATTTCTTGGACTAGGATGACATTTTCTAGGATTTCTTTCCCTTTCATAAAACCTCCTTAATTCATAGAGACTAGATTGTGGAGAAGATGTTTTAATCGAATGGCCATAAGCTTGGAACAATTTTTTTAAGAATCATTACAAAGAGAGATCGATCTGAATTGAGAAAATGAACCTAGGTTACTTTCCTTGGGAATTAAGGCAAAGAAAGTTGAATTCGTGCCTCTCCCGATTTTGGTTTTTTGCTGGAAATTTCTTATCACGCATAATAGATATTTATTTATGATGTTCCAGAAGGATATGTAGAAATGGAAACAAAGCCCATTCGGTTCAGGTGCTCTATTCAGATCCATACCCAAAATCACAGAGATAATTTTTACTTCAGACAAGGGATTTATAAGATCCCCATTCTCCGAGGGAAGGATCTGAGAAGGGATGTTGTCCAAGAATTCCAAAGTAGTGTCCTCATCGTCCTTTCCTTCCTTAAGGAAGATATTTTTAAAATGTTTGTGAGCGTCCTCTTTTATTTGATCCTATCCCTTGGCTATATGACCACTTTCAAAATTGAATTTGGGAAATATGGTTGAAATATTGATGAGCCTTTTCCTTCTTATGAAAAAGGGTTGTGTTCCTATCCACATATTTTAGCCAAGTGTTGCAGGATTTAAGTCTCCAATACTCTTCTTGCTTGCGAAAAGATTGGAAGGTATTGGATTGATGTTTGGATTCATATTCCATATCATTGGAATCCATTTTTTTGTTTTCCAAATCCAATTGGGTTGAAAGGAGAGAGGAAATTGTTTCTTTCCTTGTCATGGTAGGAGTACTGAAGTTGGTTTTCTCCCATTCCTTTAAAGAAGCTTTGGTGTGTTTTAGCTTCTGTTCCCATACAAAACCGAGGGTACCAGTAACGGGGAGACCCCATGCTTTTTATATAGTCTCAGAGAATCCTGGAATAGAGAGCCACTCAGGAATGAACCAGAAGGGGATCGAACCTAACTTTTCAACATTTTGAAAAGAGAGAAGGATGGGTTTATGGTCAGAAGCTAGGTTAGCCATAATTTGTGAATGCAGAAGCTTTCCTTCCAAAAGAAGATAGATTTGGACTAATAATCGATCCAACCCGGTTTCTATTTGATTTACTCCCACACTTTTTTCCCAAGTGTACCAACCTTCTTTAGGTTTAATATCCATAAGGTCCCTTTCAAGAATTAGATATTCAAACTGGTTTATGAAACAGTCCCTCCTGAAGAATCCCCCCATTTTTTTCCATTGAGCTCATTACAAGATTTAAGTCCCTTACAAGAATTATGTTGGGAGGGGAATAGATCTCTAGAAAGGCTACTAGAGTGTTCCAACATTCTATTTTTTCCATGTAGTGAATAGGTATATAAAGATTGAAAAGAGAAATATTAATGTGGAAGGAATATGTTGAAGTTCCGTAAAGATCCAATACTGGGTTGAGAAGGAATTGAGAAGAGAAAAGTCATTATTATTCTAAAGAGTGGCTAAGCCACCTGAAGCTCCTCTAGCACTAACAATGAAGCCTTTTGTTTTTCATGATGCATTGCTAAGAGAAATAAGTGCTTCTTCCTCCATTTTGGTGTCTTGGAGAAGGAGGATGTCTTTAGGGTCCATTCTTAACAAATTATTTACCTCTTTCACTTTGTTTAGACTTCCCAAACCTATGTAGTTCCAAGAGACCAACTTCAGTATTTACTCCATGTATGGGAGGAGGATCCTTCTCTGTTGCTACGTGTCCCGGGAGTCCTGGTGAAGGAGCTTTCTAGAGTGGATTGATTTCCTTTCATTTTTGATTTTCAGCTTCTTCTTCCCTTAGCTCCCTATTTGATTTCCTCCCTTGATGCTTAGATGATTTTTCAAAGGGTTTCTCTTCTGAGGTGGATATTGCCCCAAGTGGTTGTATGTTGGCCATTTATGCATAAGAGGGGGATGAGGCCTAGATTCTAGAAGGAGAACTTGAGGGTGAGAGAGGTGAGGGTTCTGGTATTAACATTGGATCTTCCATGTCTTTTCTAACTGGTTCCTTGGACATTTTCCCCTCTTTCTGCTCTTCCTAGGTTTTTTCCTCTTCGTCATCTTCTTCGTCATTATCCAGGGGGGTAAAATGATTCAAGAGATCTTTTGGTGGTATATGCAGAATATTTATAGAACTTAGGGGAGACTTAGTCTCTGGGGCAGGAGGATCTTGCTATCCTCCTTTCCCTTTAGTTCTGTTTTTTTTTTTACCTCCTGTGGACTTTTGGACAGTCTTCCATTGGTATGCTTTTCTTGTCTTTGATGTTTCTTATTCCTTATTTTTGCAGTGCCTAACAAAGTGGCCATATTCATGTCAATGTTTGCATTTGAAAGGGAGTTTCTCATAATCGAGATCTTGGATATGGGTGAAATCTACTACTGTGAATCGAGCTCTTGGATATGGGACCAGTCTACTACTGTGCGTTTGATGGAATCTGGTAAGCCTACTTTCAGATCCACCTCTATATAGATCTGGGCACAAGATCATTGCTCTCTGCTTTCTTCTACATCTATAAATTTTCCCATGGTATTTCCTATAACCTCCAAGGATTTTAGATTCCAGCAGTGAAGGGGGGAATGTGGCAATATCACCTAGAATAGAACTGTTGATGGGACATTTTGGGTCGACTCAAAATCAGGGTCCATTTATTGGGATACAGTCCTTAAGGCCCCATGAAATAGGGTCCATTTCCGAAGATGATTTCTTTATCTTCTTTACTTCATAAATGACTACAAAAACAAATCGAACAAAGAAGCTGCTTTCCTCATCCTTATCAAGGCTTTCAAGTTACTTTTGACCCAGGATTCGATTCCCCTTAGAGACTACCACAAGCATGTGAAATGGACGATCAATCCTTTTTATAGTTTAGGGAAGTCCTAAATGATCTTGCAAGATCTAGCTATGAGTAGAGCCATCGAGGGAGTCTTTACAGAGGACGTGTGTTTCTTACCGAGCACTGCGACAAGTTTCCTGAAGTCCACGATTTCCTAAGGGATGTGAGGTGGTAGGGGGATGGAGGAGGATCAGATTCTCAACAAGGAATCCCTAACAAGAGCGGCACGAGAAACCAGCTGCACTTGCGCCTAGCCATGAATCTCAATAACATGATGATGACAGCATCATCATGATTTGTTAGGGATTTCTTATTTATAAGGTAGCGGAGTCCATCTAAAGTATGAAGTGTGGGTACTCGTTGGATGCAAAATTTAAATCTCCATCCAACGAGTGCTCCCGCTCGAAACTTAAGTAAAAACACATGTAGATATGTTGAAAATACAAACAAAAAAGTAGTTTTTTATGAAAAATATGTCAAGTCAACCATTATGGTTGACTCATTTAATTAAAATTCTATTGGTTTTTGAAATCCAGCTCATTAATAAATTATGGTTGGCTTGTTTCTTATATGATGACATGATTTCTTATAAGGCCCATTTTAGACCTCAAATTTCCTCTAATGACGACAACCAAGTGTTTCCAAAATATATTCTTCGGCAAAGCATTTAAAACTTAAACTTTTTCAAACTATATAATATAACTAAGTCGAGAGGGAAAGACTAATTTTCATAAAAATGAATTAATTTTTTTTTACAGTAGCATTCCCATCACAAATCTGGAATCCTCAGATTTAATATTTATAATTGAAAAGAAAAGTCTAGTTGGGATTAAAAATTTACCATAGAATCTGAACCTAGCAAACTAAAATTTGGAGACTACAACTTAACTTAACGAATCTCAAAGGGTTGTCCCAGATCCAAACCCTTGTATAGAGGTATTAAATATACCTGACTTTGTATTTGTCAAAGAGGGAATTACATATACCTGGATAGGGGAACGAGTTTGTATTTGTATTGCAGTGATGCCACGACCCACATGCCAAGAAAACAAATGTATATAGTTTGGTTTTTGGAGGCATCATTGAAATTACATGAAAAAGGGTAAAGATATATTACTAGAGGATTTATTCCTTTCCTGGAAGCCAACACGAACCACAATAAAAACCTAACTTGTGGAATGCACTAGCTTCATCCTACACATATCAGTATGGAAGAAGTCATTACCTTAATTTCTTTTATAAAATCATAAAAAATAGTTACGATAGGAATTTATGCACTTACCATAAGAGAATTTTCCAGAGACCCACATAAATGGCTAAGGGATAATCCTTATGCAGTTAAATCCTGCACTAGTAACCATTTTCAGTTGAGACCAACCATAATAAACCCTAGCATTGTTGATATAACCCAAAATCGTCAATCTTAACTCACCATTGAAATGAAAAAATGGGAAAAATGATAGATAACTTATCCACATAAGCTAAAATGAAAGAAACTGTGTCCCAAAACTCTGCACAACAACATTATGGTTTTAACTCATGGAAATGTTTCTAAAAAAAATGAAAAATAGGGAAAATAACTTTACATATAAAGTTATCGATAGAGTATTCTCCTCACAGACACTCCAATTTTATTTGTATAGATAAACCCTTACATTGGATACGCTTTAGACAACTTCAAAGCCATACCTTACACAAAGAGAATATAACAAAATAATTGGGAGAAATCATGGAAGCATTAAAGAAACAAGGTCCCAAATCCTTAATAACACCTCAACCCTGTTCAAAATCCCTCAAAAACAAATGCATAGCTTGTAGAGCGCAATGGCTCATTACATTTTAATGTAAACACATAGCAAGAAAAATTCAACCAACGTTGTGTAAAGAAGTAACTAAATGTCAATTAATAATGAACAACACATGGGGTGAATGTCATTCATTCCCCAATAACAACAAAACCAAGAAAGACTCATCCAACAACTATGAGTGAGCATATGAACACATGGAGGGCCATAACGTCATCCACAAAATCTGAAGTTTGACATGCAGTTATTGCTCTGTAAGAAAAGCAATCAACAACGTTGGCTATGTTGTCAACTCGCATTCCACAGGTCAATCCAAAAGTAAGGGATTTAAATTACTTGCATGGTATCAAAAACACAATGATACCCATAGACCTTACCACCGACCCTACATGTCTCATGCCAACTCTTAAATCAATATTTATCACATGGTTATCCCATAGTCACACCATTTGGAGCACATAGTTCACAAGTATCGTATGGGATGGCATTTATGCCTAACCATAAACTATAACAAGGAACCAAAAGCCTTTGTAAAGGT
This sequence comes from Pseudotsuga menziesii, assembly GCA_001517045.1. Lineage (NCBI taxonomy): Eukaryota > Viridiplantae > Streptophyta > Pinopsida > Pinales > Pinaceae > Pseudotsuga > Pseudotsuga menziesii. Next base: position 345,460 of record LPNX010375091.1, read on the forward strand.
AGGTTGTCATAAAACTAACAAGGTTATGAAAATAAAAGCATTACTTAAAACCATTATCCAATAATGCTATTTCATGCTAAAACAATTTATACTAATGAGTGTTATGACTAAAGCTTAGGGCTAAGGTTAAAACCTTAGTCCCTAACCTTAAAGATTTAATTTAAAGCATAGTCTTAAACTCTTAGTAAACCTTCTAGAAAACCTCTAGTGAAAACTAGAGTCTGTTACCTTGGTCAAGTAATGAACCTAAGCTCTAAGAATGTACCCTGCCGGCATGCAAACTTTTAACTATATAGGTTAGAACCAGAAAATTAGAAAGCAAGGGTGATAAGCTAAGAAGAATATTATAGTTACGCTTTCGATATAAGATTATATATATATATATTGGGGGTTGTGACATAATTGTATCAGAGCATGGTTACAAAACTCTTCCTGAAAAATCCCAACACTTAAACAGAAGTAAAACCAGAAAACTAACTTGTGTTACGGTTTGATTCTTTTTATAAATAGGAATAGAAAAATAACCTTGATTTTGCAGAAAAAATGGCAGAAGTTGAGATGTCTGCCGAACGAGAATCTCATCCTAAAGAACTAGAAAACATAGAAGAAGGTAATATAGAGATGGTGATATATGGGTAAATTTAAATGAAAGTAGGAATGATAATAAATTTGAACTCCTACAAATAATAAATTATTTAAAATAAAAATTACTGAGTGTTAAAAGAAGATAATGAATGCATCTTAAAAGCACAAGAGGAATTAAATAATGTCCAATTAAAAAAAATACATAATAATGAAGCGAAGAATAAAGGACTCGGGTTATAAATGGCAAGGACTGCACCTTATAAACATAAGGTAATAAAATTAAAATTTTCTAATAATGATATCGAGTCTTGAAGTGAAGAATTAGCTAAACAAAGTAAGGAAAAAAATACAACGATTCTAGTGAAAGCGGAGATAGTAACCACCTGAAAAATAAATATAAACCATATGAATAAACTGTCGTTGAATTTAAAAAGATTAAGCCTCCTATGTTCAATGGATAAATTGAGAGAGGAAGCAGAAGTAGGGCTTTCTGCAATGAAAAGTATTTTCAGATCTAAAACTATTCAGATGAATTAAAGGGAAAAATGACAATTTACAACCTAACTGGGAAAGTTGGTATTTGCTGGAAAGACATCAAAAAGGTAAAGAGAATTAAAGATTGTTATGTAACATGGAAAACTTTTAATAAATACTTTAAAAGAAAATATTTATAGGAACAATATTAGGAGGAAAAAGATAAAGAATTCTATGAATTGAGATTAGGTGAAATGATGATGAAAGAACTATGCAGTAAGATTTTAATTTTATTATGTTATGTACCATATAATATTGATGAAAAACAAAAAATTCAGCTTTTTCTTAGTTTCTTACCTCTTATGTTTACAGATATAATTGAATATGATAATCCAAAAACTCTGGAAGAGGCTATGAGAAAAACAAAATTCTGTTATGACCAAAATAAAAATAAAATATGTGAAAGTTTTGAACAAAAAAAGAAAGGTACAAAATTTTATAAAAATTCCGGGAATAATTATCGAGGTTACCAAGGAAGTAATTTTAAAAATAATAAATAACAGAATCCTAAGTTGTAATAAAAGAAAGAGAAGTACCTGCTGCTTATAATACAAATACTGCAGAAAGAGAACCATTAAAATGTTGGGAATGTAGTGAACCACATTATTTTAAATATTGTCCTGTAAGAAGGAAAACTATTAACAATGTTCATACAATTCAAGAAGATACTACTATGATAGATATAGCAAGGAGCATGCCCAAAATCAACACAACTTTTGAGAATAGGCAAGCAGATCATCAAACATCTATGTTTGAAATCGATGGTATGTTAAAAGATAAACCAATATATATATTGATTGATCCAGGTACAAGTTTAAGTTATATTTCACCAAGAATTGTAGAGTTATGTAAGCTACTACAAAATAAATTTGAAAAGTCTTGGTTAGTTCAATTTTCCATGGGCACAAAGCAAAAAAGTAACTAGTTTAGTGAAACATTGTGAATTTATTATGAACGATTTAAAGATGCAAGCTTATTTAAATATTACACCCTTAAGATATTATGATTTGTTGATAGGAATAGATTCGTTAGAGGAGCATAGAGTTATTTTAAACTATTATGATAAATCATTTTCATGTTTAGATGAAGAAATTAATCATTGTTGTCGTAAAAGGAATTTCAAGGAAAATCACTATAAGAGAAATTTCATCTTTACAAATGAAAAGGTTGTTCATAAAGGTTGCAAGGTATTTTAATTTCACATAATATATGATAGAGAGAAAAATAATCAAGTCAAATTAGAATACATACCTATTCTAAAAGATTTTAAAGATGTATTTCGAGAAGAAATTCCCAGATTACCTCTAAAAAGAGATATCGATTTTACAATTGATTTAATACCGGGGGAGGTACCAACATCGAAAGCTCCGTATTGTATTAACATTTTGGAACTTAATGAGTTAAAATCAGAAATACAAGAGTTGACTGATAAAAAGTACATTAGACCAAGTGTTTCCCCATGGGGAGCACTGATATTGTTCGTAAAGAAAAATGATGGTATTTTACGAGTATGTATGTGTTATAGTCAACTAAATAAAATGACAATTAAAAATAGATATCCTCTACCTCGTATTGACGATTTATTTGATCAGTTTCAAGGAGTGACAATATTTTATAAAATAGATTTGATATCTGGATATCATCAAGTACAGATTAAAGATGAAGATATCTTTAAAACAACTTTTAGAACTAGATACAATCATTACGAATTTGTCATAATGCCCTTTGGGTTGACAAATGCACCGACAACCTTCATGATTACAATGAAAAACATAATAAGTAAGTATTTAGATAAAATTGTATTCATATTTATCAACGACATATTAATCTATTATAAGAATAAACAAGAACATGAGGAACACTTAAAAGTAATTTTACAAGTGTGAATAGAACAACAATTATTTTCCACAAACAAATGTTGTGGGAGTTCAATATACCACTTCGCGGCCGTACTGGTCAAAGTTCGCTGAAAGAGTCGTAATCGAACAGAATCATCCATGAGGGAGTTCGAGGAACACCATAAATGAAAAGTCATAACATGGTTCCACGGATCTTCACCCTGCTTCCCATCGAATTTTGGAATATCCAATGGTAACTTTACCAGAATGGGAGGCCACGGGGGACTGTGTCGAATGGGATCATTAATCAACTTGGACAAATCAGGCAATTCCAAAGTTGCAAGGAAAGGTATCTATCTATTGGGCTGCACATACTGGTAATATTGATATGGCATGTAATTACCAGTAGGGCCATAGGTGGACTGATAAACAGGTTGCTGTGAGGAAGAAATACCGGGAAATCTACCCATGGGGGGTTGATTTATGGAATTAGGACTGCTAGGACCACCAGGGCCTCCGGGAGGAGGACCGCCAGAGCCACCGGGACCGCCAGGACCACCGAGACCACCAAGACCACTAGGACCACTAGGAGGCGGAGCACCAGACCCTTTGGAACCTCCAGGAGGTGGAAAAACTCTAGAGCCACCGAAACCACTAGGTGGAGGGCCACCAGAACCTCCCAAGCCATAAGGAGGAAATCCACCAGGTCCCCCAGGACCACTAGGACCACCAGGACCATGAGGAGGACCGCTAGGCCCTCCAGGACCATTAGGTCACCCAGGGGGAGGACCTCCATAAGGTGGTCCTCCCGCACCTCCCACAGTATGTATAGGTATCCCTCCCATGGCTGGCATGTAAGACCAATTGGGTTTCCCCCATGGCGTAAAAGTGTTGCTAGGGAATGGAATTCTAGTAGGATTGGATGGATGATTACCTACAGGTATTTGATAACCATAACCACTAGAAGACTGAATGGGAATAGGTTGTTCCCCCAAGGGCTGACTTGAACTAGATGGGGGATTTACCACATTAGTGTGGGTGGGAGGGACAAAAACTGTAGATGTTTCTATGTTAGAGGTCTTCTCTTAACTAGGTACAACTTTGGTCTTGGATAACGTAGGTCGTGCCATGGGTTTCCCTTGGCATTCAAAGGTATTGAAGAAATAAGAATTGAAGGTTGGGCCCCAGATGCAAAAGACCTGGAAGGATTTGGAACAGACATAACATAAGAGGTGAGAGGGGTGGAAGTTTGACTTGGGCTGTGGGTTGTTAATGGAGGATCTATAATCGGTTCAATGGATCTCATAGAATCGGCTAGTGAATGATATCCCATAGGAAGGAATGTGGAATGAACTTGTGAAGAGCCTAATAGGTTGTTAATCTGCTTTTCTACCTCCTGTGCACGGAGGATAGCAGCATGGTATTTCCTGCGTTCTTCTTCACTTTCAGGAGAACTTACACAGGTGCCAAATGAGGCAATGGCCTATCCGATGGGTGTCTCCAAAAAGGGATAATTAAGACCAAAGTCTGGACAGGTATCATCAACATGACCTTCCACAGGAGGATGGAGTGATGAATCTTCTTGGGAAGGCTGTTGGACCAAGGGGGGTGAGTGTGAAGAATATGGTACTCCACTCTCCACCACCACATTATCTCCCACTTGGGAGGTGGTAGCAGCTCCTTGGTCGATAGCTTCCATTGGATTTTCTTTTGAAACATAATTAAAATTAGGTGGCAAGCCCCGTACTCTCTTGGAATGTCTTAACTTAGCCAGTGTGTATAGTTCCTATCTAACCTAGGGTCTAAAAATCTAGAAAAAACACACCAAAAGACTTCCCTACTCAAAATATAGGTCAAAACAAGTAGACTTAAAATGATAGGAGGAGTTCAAAATTTAGGTCTCTCACTAGGATTGTCAGGGCCGGTGCCACTCGCGATATACCTCGTGGGTACATGCATAGTAATCTTCCCAAATGTTGTTTTTGGTGTATGGCTCCAAACAAGACGGCCAAAGGGCTTTTCTCAGATAGATAAAGTACCCTAGTGGGGTCTCTCGATATACTCAAGGTACGTGGGAGCTCGAATTGGTAGTAATGTTGTCTAATGCATAATCGTACACAAGGGGCCTTCTGATATACAATAGAGTACATGAAGTACCTTTCTATATACCTCAAGGGTACGTGAAAGGCCGTTCAATATACCGATGGTATGTGGAAGAACCGTGTGAGTCCCAGAATGTAATGCTAACAAATAACGACAGCTCCTACATTGTACGACGCCCGAACATGTCTCTAACCTATCACTCAAGTTACTACGTAAATTTTAACCTACAACTACTGTTGATTTTAACTTGTACGGTTAGGTGAATGCATGATGTTCTGACGAAAAAGCAAAACCATGCAATATGCTTGTGCAAATATTCACTTTACCGTTCAATATGCCTACTTACGGGAGGGAAGAGAGTGTTTTTCTTTTTGTTTCAAAACCAAAAACCATTCCAATCAACAGTCATGAACATCAAATCAAAGACAAGCAAATACTTCTATAAACCAAATTCTTCTTTTCGAAAACAAATGGTAAGGGTGAGAATCTCTTTTCCTAAAAGAACAACACCAAGCACACCTATATGCCAATGCACTATAACTTTTCAAATTTCTTAAAAACATAAGCAAATCTAACTTCAAACTACCATTTTTTTTAATATTTTGATCGAGATAGTCCTATATGCATAAGAGACGAAAGATCATAAAGGTCCTAAAAGCTTATGAAGCCATTCAGAAAACCCAAATCCAACACTCAAATATGATTTCCTAATCTCAAGCAAAACTTTTCTTTTTTGAAGGGAAGAAAAAGAAGTTTACTATGCAAGCAAGAAATGAAATCTAGAAGCTAATCTAGTGTTCTTATTTCAGTATATGCAATGAAAAGAGAGTTCAATGAACACCCTAACTTTCAGAAAACAAGAAATCCTTATTTAAGCACAACCTCTAAGCAAGAAGCGGATGAACAATAAAAAAGACTAAACAGATTTTTGAAATTCCACTCAAAATCAATCTCAAACCATCAAAGCAGCAAGCCACATACATCAGATTCAATAACACAAGCTTTATAATAGAACTGAAAGCAATGAAAATTCCAATTTTTTACAAAGAAAAAAGAGGAAAAAGAGTTTTGGACTAATGCCTACCCGGTACCGCGCTTTGTAGGTGTTGTAAGAGTGTTTCCAAAGCAGCACCGCTCCTCGCTAACCGGATACAAGTGGTGGCACCGCTTACTGTCCACTGTGTCCAGGCGGTGGCACCTCTTCTTGTACAAAGCATTGTCATGGTTCCCTGTAGATGGCCAAAACAAGAAAGAGAATGATGGATCAGATCAAAAAATACTAGATCAAGGTAAATATGGTCAAATTGAAAGTGGTAACAGAGCATAAAAAACTGAAATGACTCAGATCTGAACAGATCTGGAAATTTCAAACCCAAATAATACAAATTAGAAAGTAGATCTGACTGTAAAGAGTTGAAGAAAACGGAGCTTGGATTCAGACAAGAGTTGCAGACTGAGGACGATCAAAACAACTGAATACAACTACTCCCCAGCGAAGTTGCTAGATTTGTTGATCGGAATATTTCACCTCCTGCGGACAGCAAGGTGTTCTGCTGGTCTGAATGGTTCAGATCCAGAACAAATAGATCACAGAGGCTGATAACTCTCCCTAGACATTGTAGATATCTGGAATATAAGGTTTTGATAGTTCACCTGTGTACTTACAAAAAAGTTCAACATGAAATGGATCAAAGCAACCAGAATATGATCTACTAATCTATGCTAGTGACTAAGGAATCTAGCAATATATATCTGAAATCAAACATCAACAATATTATATATGGGACAGAAAATCAACTTTTATTAGAAATATGAAGAAGTTTACAACTAAGCCTTAGTGTTGACATGCATATCCATGAAACCAGCTCTTCATCCCCAAAAGCTCCGACTCTAGCTCTCTATGCTCTCCCCAAATGATCTTGGGCCAAGAATCAGTCCAATAGCATAACAATACCTTCAATGTTCTCCCCTCTCAACCATGGCTATGAGCTCATATTTATAGGGCTTTAATGGATAGAGATGGTTGAGAAATTAGTGGGTGAGGTGGCCTCTAATATCCTAGGATGATGGATCTTGAGCTCAACCAACCCACAACAGTAGGGATAAGGGATATCTCGAGGCTTATCATCTAGAAGCCTCGAGAAGCTTCTCTTTTTCCCTTTTTACCCTGGGTACCGCACTTCTTCTTCTATGACAGAGCGGTTTTGGTAATAACCTCCTATGGACCAAGGGTAATAGGCGGTGGCACCGCTTGTGGACAACCGATGAAAAGCAGTTTGAGAAAGGGTACTGGTCTTGGACAAAGGGACATGAGCGATGTTGGGAATTTGTATGACAGACTGATAAGAAACCATTTAGTCTTCACTCCAGAAGCTAGGATTTAGGGAAAGTAGGTATGTCAAAGGTCTTTTCACATGATGGTGATAGGATTTTGGTATAACAAGGTGAAGGATCTTGGATAATTGGTAGGTAATTTGATGTGATAACCTCTCTCAGGGAAAAAAGAGGGGGAATGTGGGTATTGGATAGATTCCAAGAAGCTTTCAGGGATTATATGGTACACATTCCTTTTATCGATATCAAGATGGGGGATGGGTGGTACACATGGAACAAAAGACGTGGCGGTACACACCATGTGGCTTCTAGAATCGAAATATTTATGGTCATAGAGGAAATCTCCAGAGGCACAAGGGAGATAAGTGCCAATGTCCTTTTGACAACAGCATTAGACCATTGCCCCATACACCTTCAATGGGATTGGTTGAATGCCATCTTAAGTAAGTTGTATAGATTTGAACAATTTTGGTTGGAGCATAAAGACTTTAAAGATTTGGTAGGACAATGGTGGAAAGAATTGGTTCCCACTACAGGAATTGAAATGGATCAATTTCAACAAAAGCTAAAGGCTCTTAAAGCTAGGATCCACACATGGAACATGGAATAATTTGGGAATATATTCTAGGACAAGAAAAATTGGTAGAGGATATGGAGAGTACTCATAGGAAAGGAATGGATGAAGGATGGGATGAGGGACTGAGAGAGAAAGAAAAAGACTTCTTGAATCAGCTAGAGGCTAGGGAAAGGCAGGAGGAGATTTTCTGGAAACAAAAATCAAGGAATCAATGGCTGCAAGAAGGGGAGAAGAATACCAAATTCTTTCATATTATAGTCATCCAAAATCAAAATTGGTCAAAGATTTATAAACTAAGGAAATGTGATGGAATTCAGGTAGAATCCAAAAGATAAATTGAGGAAGAATTGTTCCACCACTTTAAGGAAATCATAAAGGAGGACCAAGGTGATAGAATCCAGGAGATAGAAAGGATTACTAGAATTATTCCTAGTTTAGTAGTCAGAGATCACAATGAGATTTTTGTTAAACTAATCTCTATGTAGGAGGTTGAGGAGGCTATGAACCAGATGGCCCTAGGGAACACACAAAGAACAAATGGTTTCACAACAATTTTTTTTCACTTCTTTTGGGACTTGATTAAGAAGGATGTTTTGGAATAATGGAGGAATCACAAAATAATCGAGGGATATTAAAGGATTTTAATGCTACCTTCTTAACCCTGGTCCCAAAGGGGGAAGGAGATGACACCCCCAGTAAGATCAGACCCATAGCTTTGTGTAATGTCATATACAAAATCATTACTAAAGTGAAAGCAAATATGCTAAAGCTGCTCCTCCCCAGTTTGATTAGCCCGTAGCAATCAACGTTCGTCGAAGGAAGGAATATCTTGGATGGGATCATTTTGGTTTAAGAAACTATTCAATCTTTGAAGATCACCAAGAAACCAGGTATGTTGGTAAAGTTGGATATAGCTAAAGCCTATGATAAACTAAGTTGGAAATATATGTGAAGTATTTTGGAAGCCTTTGGATTTGGAAGGGAATGGGTAGAGTGGATAATGAACTTGGTTTCCAATCCATTATTTTCTAAATGGATCGTCGACCAGGATTTTGTATCCCTCTCGAGGAATCAGACAGGGGCGGGGGGCTTGTCCCCTTTTATTTTCATCTTAATGGAAGAAGGCCTTAGCAAGCTCCTTCAATATCAATCAACAAGAGGAGATATTCATGGGATAAAACTCCATGAGGGAATGGATAAACAAACGAATCAACAATTCATGGAAGACACGATGTTAATGGGGTACCCTTCAGTCCAAGAGGTTTGGACCTTTAAGAAAAGCTTAATGCTTTTTGCAAAAGCAGGGCTTGAAGTTGATTATGATAATCACAGGTGTTTTTCTTCAATACTGCCATTACTTCCTAGAGAAATATAATTCGAATCCTGATATTAAAGGATCTCTTCCCTCTACATACTTGGGAGCCCCGCTTATGAAAGGCACTATTCAGAAGGTCTCCCGGCAGGATCTTCTCAATAGACTTAGAAGTAGGTTGTCAAGCTGGACCCTTGGACCCCTAAACCTACCCAGTTAGATGATTCTTGTCAAAGCAGTTCTCCAGGTAATGTCAAGTTACCTCTTCTCTATGCTCTCTGTGCCAAATTCTATTATTAATGAAATTAGGGGTATCCAAAGAAACTTTCTATGGGGAGGAAGGGAAGAGAATACCAAATTCACTATGGTTGGATGGGACAAAATCTATCACCCCAAGAATAGGGGTGTTTTGGGAATTAGGGACCCAGATGTTATGAGTGAAATTCAAGGCTCTAAGATCTGGTGGAGATGGTGCAACTACAAGATGGAACCTTAGGTGAATTTGTGGCACGTGAAATATGCCAGAGATAGAACAAATATTAGTATGATTATATTTAATGAGGAGAGTCTAGGATCTCATATCTAGATGAAATCCAAGTTAGGTCGAAAGATCATTTAGGACCATATTTTTTGGGAAATATGTGATGGTGAACTAGCCAATTTTTGGGATGACTCACGGAATCAAATTCCAAGAACAGGGGCAGACCCTAGATGGCAAAACTTCAGGGCCAAATGGATGGAAGAAGGAAAATTCAAGGTGTCTCACTACTGGGAAGATACTCCCTTGGATAGGCATAGGAAGCAGTTAGGTTAGGACTGGTGGGAAGGACTTACAGATGATGAGGATCTTCTCTCTTTAGAGGACACTCTCTAGGAGAGATACATTAACATCAAAATGAGAGAGGATAATTTGAGGTGGGGATACAAGTTGAAAGGTACTTTTAGAATTAAAGAAGCCTATGACATACGAACAAGAAGCGAGGAAGGGGGAGAAGCGATTTGGAAGAAGATATGGGAAATGAATCTGTCACCAAGGACGTTCATCTTCTATTGGCTGGTCATTAGGAAAAGGATTTTAATGGTATGAAACCTAACTTAAATGATGGATTCAGGGCCCCTCTCAATGCCCCTTATGCCTCAACAATGAAGAAAACATAGAGCATCTTCTAGATGGATGCCCTTATACAACTTTGTTATGGGATAGAGGGGCTATGATATTTCATAGAATTGATCAAATGAGAGGCCAACCCGACAAATCTCTTTAGGAATGGAATGTTAAGGCCTTCAAAAATTTGATTTTGGCGACGTTATGGAAGATGTTCCCAGGGATGGTTCTCTGGAATGTGTGGAAGGAGAGAAACATACACATATTCTAAGATAAGAAGGACAACAAAGAGGAGTTATGGTGCAAGTTGGTCAATAACCTTCAAGAGACGATAAGAATTATGTAGTGGGGAGAGACAGACAAGGACCTATTGGAGGACGAAGCTCGCATTGCGGTAGGATGGGGTTTGGGAAGAAAATACTTGGATGGGATAATAAGGAAATAAAATATATGTAGACAATCTAGTTCGAACTTCTGGTCTCCCCCATCATCAAACACATTTAAAGGGAAGTTCGATGGGGCATCCAGAGAAAATATGGGAGCAATGAGGTATGGGGGAGTTGGTAGAAATGGTTCCGGGTTAATCCTGAAAGCTTATTTTGGATATCTCGAAATTATACAAACAAATCTATTGAATTGGAAGGCCTCATCTAGGGTCTCAAACTTGCGGTCAGGGAAGGGTGGTTTTCAGTGACTATGGAGGGTGACTCCAAAATTATCATATAGATGGCAAAGAAATTGTCCAGTGGCCAATCAGTGGAGAAAATCACTACCATATGGTGGCTCTCAAGTAGGCTGTAAACCTTGAGGTACCTCGTTACTACACATAATACGCTTTCCGTTAGCCACGTAAGGTGGGATGCGAATAAGGTAGAAGATATCTTACCCAACCTTGGAGACGAAGGGGGTGGGGCCCTCACAATAGGAAATATGGATGGTTTCACGAATGAGAATTGGGCACCCAACTGTAGCCACTTGGATAACTTAGATTATGAGAAAAGAAGATAGGTGGACAACAGTGGGCATGCAACCGTGGATGGTGACAGGTGGCAGATGGAGATCGCAGAGGTGGTGTCAGATTACCAAGGGTAATCATGCAAAAAATGACAGGTATCACTCTTCCTACTACATAGATAAGTACTAGGGGGTATATGGTTAAGCACGTGAATAAATGGAGGTCGGATTCGCAACAAATTTGATATCTGGAAATTAACTTCCTTGTGATGTTAATATCTAGGATGAGTACGTCTACGGGATATGGAAGGTACCTACCCGGGGAGGGAAAGAGAATACCCGTAATAGTAATTATGGCATCCTTAGCCTTATATTCGAGCAAAATACAATGCATTTCCACCCACAATCCTCGTTGTGCTCAATTGCGCTAGTGTTTTTTCTACTTTAGTGGATGGAAAATATCCCTGGGAGTTGTTAAGAGACATAATCGCATTAGCTCGACCATTTGATGGAGTGTGGTTCCTTTTGAAAATTTCCAGGATGGCTCCCAAACAGCCTATCAACTTGGAATTTGTGATGGGCTCAAGATATTGTGGGTAGAGGGGAAAAGGAAAGATGGCGAGAGCGCAAGGGGAAAGTGGGGGTCGAGTCACGATGGCCTAAAATTAGGCCCAAGTTGCGGTCACCTTCTTTTGGGAGTGTATTCCTCTTGTGGTTCGAGATGAAATCGAAGCCATCGAGAAACAGCTATGGGAAGAGGTGCAAACAATTCTTATTGAGGACATTTAGATGGAAGTTGAAGAGTGGGTTGTGGACCCTGGTGCCATGGTTGGAAGGGCCTCTACATATGATAGGATGATAATGGTTTAGTGGGTGATGAAGAACCTAATGTCGCATGTAGGAATGCGTGGCGTTGTTAAGAGTCAGGAAATGAGGAACCAGTTCGGGCATGGAAGGACCCTAATGCAGACAACCGTCTGATGCATCCAAAAATAGATCTGATTGCGTCCAAGCTGGGGATTTTGTTCTATTGTACCGACATGAAGAACATGGAGACAGGCGACACCAACAAAAGGAGGAGCTAGAGCAGAGACCGGAGGTAGGGGGAGGGAGAGAAGATGAAGTTGGCTGAAAAGATTAAGCTGACAATCATGGAAGGAACAAGTGTGGAAGACTGTTCCAAGAATCTAGTTTGAATTTCAGGATATAACATTGTGCAAGTTTAGGTTCCAGTTTCCTTTTCATAGTAATGAAGTAGTAATAGTAATAGTATATAGTAGAACTTGGAATAGGTTGTATTTTCTTTTTTGGAAGCGTGTTCAAAACATACAGGTATTTTTCAATATTTCTTTATTACCGAAACTGGCTGATGATTATGAGACTCTGATACTTTGAAAGAGTGATATGCATTTGGTTTTTAAGAAGTAATATAGGTTTTTTATTTAAAACTAAATAAATGTTAATAAATACATTATGATCATTAATATTTTTTTAGACAAAAGCGGTTATATTATAATGAGGGTGGTGTAACCACCAAAAGGTTTTAGGATACAAAAATAGCCCTCAGAGAAGTGACATCTGAAAACCAAAACACAAAGAAACCAAAGTAGCCATAGGTGCCCTTGAGGAAGCAGCAAAGGCAGTTTAGCCATCAAAAAATTCCCTTGAGGAAGCGACAATCAAACAGTCTGGAGTCTGGATCCTTAATAGAGTTTATAATTGAGTAACATATTTAAAAAACTACCTAAAAGCTGATAAATAGAGAAACTAAAACTATGAAGGAAGGAAGAGAGTCAAAAGCAAGCAGGACGACGAACCCAAGCGTGCAGGAAAAATTTATCCATCCGAGCTAGAGCACATATCATTATCGACTGCTTCATGCTTGACAAGTTTGAGAGCGAGCTTGCCCACCTTGATTTCCAGCTCCACAACCTGCTTGGTGAGCAAATTTTCAGTGCGCTTGACCTTTTGTTTGAGCTTCTTTCGAAGGAATACCAAATCCTTGTTCACATATTCGAGTCTCCTCCCACCCTCGTAGTTGATAGAATTCACTTGGGTTTGCAGCGATTTGAGCTCATGCTTTACTTCCCTTAGCTTAGATTCCGTCGAATTTGGAACAGGCACAACCGCGAAAGAGGACCCCACTTCCAGCTTGAGTAACAACAGTCTCCCAGCAGCCAAATGGAAAATCTCTTGAATAAGTAGCACAACAACCTGCATGCTTCGACCCTCTGCATTCCACTTCTTTATATCCATTAGCTTGGAGGAGCTTGGCGTCACCTCAAGATCCCGCGTACAAAAAATTAGGTAGATGCTTGAGTGAACTCGATTTGATGCGACCTTGATACTAGAGGTATTCAAACTTTCGTATGGTCGTTTGGTAATTAAAAACCATTAAAACAGTCACTGCAACCTCCTTCGACAAGACTTCTTCTGAATTCACCTCATGTGAGAGCCCCAGATCAATGAATGGCATTAAACCAGTGAATGCCCTCAACGATGAATGATGATAAATCTTGAGGTCACCTGTCCTGTAGACATTAAGACGCGAGATGGAGCGCTGAGGTTTCAAGTGTCTTTGCAGCAGGCGATGAGACAGTCCGGGAAAACCATTTATGCACGATCTCGCTTGGCCACATGAACGCCATGTGCCATAAGTCCATGTGGCCTGGCAGCACGTGGAGGAACAAAGGAGAGGGGCCCACAAAGGGGGAGCCCACGATAAGCCTCCTGTCCTATGGAGAAGGGCAGTAGGAACCTTGGCCATTAAGAATTAGCTCCCCGAGGCTTAGGGAGGCTTCTTTGTTGGCCTCTAGATCAACAATGGAGTTGTAATCCCTCAACACATGATAGAAATCGATTTTTTTGAATAAGGAGGCTTGTGTCATGATCTTGTGGATGAGATGCCTCAAAGCCATATGAGTTGGCATAAGTTTTTCAGCAAGAGATCGGATAACAATCCTGGAATCTCCAATGATGATTAGCTCGGAGATTCCCAAAGCCTTGGCTATCCTTAATCCTTGCCATAGAGCCAAGGCTTCAGCCATATTGTTGGTGTCGATGCCCAGCCCCCAAGTGAACATAAACTCCATTGCTCTGTTCGGAGTGAAAAAAGCTCTGCCCCTCCCTGTCGTCCCGCATTATCATCATTAATATTATCAATATCTTTTTAAAGCATTGCACATCGTTTTCTGGTACAACAATGTTAGAAGTGAGGTGGATGACTTAAAAAATTTATTTTCCTACTTATGTAAATTCAAATTAAGAATTCTAGAATTTGTCATGTAAGCTCATGGCTAAACTTATACAATGAAATCAACCAAAACAATCACAACAATGAATAAAATAATTTTGATTTTTGATTCATGTGGCTTAGAGACGTGACTTCATTGACTTATGTAGCTACAATTTAAATTAGTTGGTTATATATTTTTTCGCATCCATTTAACTTCTAAAGTCTAAATAGACATATATACTCTACCTAACTAGACAAAACTGTACATCAATAAATAAATTTCTTTTTTGAAAATTTAAATTTAGTTAAAATCTAAATGAACTTGTACAACCACCCACCAAATAAAATGTATGTTTATTAATGGACTTGTATAACCACAATTTGTTGACTACAACGTCAATTAATTATCGACGTCGAAATCACAATTAGTTTTAGTTGTGAATGGTACGCATATTTTTGGAAATTGATGTGGCCATGGATACACAAGCATGAAGATTTGGTATCCAATCGATTTATTTATTTATTATTTTTTAAAATCGTTATATATATATATATATATATGATGTTAATAATAATGTGCAATATATATTTAATAATAAATAATATTTATTTTTATTTGATAGGTATTTATATTTTAAAAATTTGGGGTTGGAAACCATTTATGTTTTTTCAGGATTGTATTCTTGAAATTGATTTTATGGTAGTCAATTACCAAAAATTATATATGAAAAATAATTAGTAGTCAAATATCATAAAATCAATTTGGAGAATACACTTGTCTCATCCATGTAGCTGACATTCTAGGTGATGAATGTATAACCAACCCGTCATGAAAGATAAGTAGAAGAATGTGAGAGGTAAAAAGGAATTAAAAAAATAACTCATGGCTAATGCATGAAGACATGGATAACCTATAATTTTGGGTGGACTATAATTTAGTGATACTTAATTTTGAGTTTATGAATTTTCATCAACCACAAATTAAGTAACTATGCTAGTTTACTCAAAAAATTAAATGTAAATAATGATATTAATATTGTTTAAAACTAATTTATTTTATAAACAATTTACTTTATAAAATTTTAAGAGATTAACTTCATTCATTAAAACCAATAAAGTTGAAATATACCTTGTTGGATATTGGATATGATCAAAAACATTTATGATGAGATGTATATTGAATTCTTTTGGTTTAATGTAAAAATCGGGTCTATTAAATTTGGTTTTGCTCATTGTTTTATTTTGTTTAAGTTTTAATTTTGGTGATTATTTATTTTTTGTTTTTTTTTAACTTTTTGAGTTTTATTGTTTGACTATTTTTTTTTATATTTTTGAAAATTTTGTTTTAAAACATTTAATATAATTATTTTTATTCCAAACTTTTCTAAATAATTATAAAAATTAACATGGTTTGGTTTTCAAAATTTAATATACCAAATTTAAATTAAAATTTTAAAGTATAACCAAATTTTCTTACTAACATTCTTATGAATTTGTGTTTAAATTTAAAAATGGCCATAATTTCACCCATCCTCTAGTATTTTCTTATCCTAATGTTTCTTAGGAATTGAATTATTCTCCATACTTGTATTCTCTTCGGCTTCTACCGGGACAACGAAGTTATTGCTTTGGGCTGATTGTGAGACCAAATGTTGTAGAGTCAAACAACAAAGATAGTTACAACAGATAACCCCACACAAAGTCCGAATAAAGGTATGGCAAAGAAAAAGACACAGATTATATGGCAATGGCCACGTCGCCCTCGTATTTCTGACAGGAAAGAAGCCATACATTCTTTTATTTTTTATTTTATAAACGAGTGTATGTTGATTTCTTTCTATTGGGCGGTTGAACGTTCACTGTATTCGATGTGGCCAAACATTCACGAAATTACCATTACAAGAATCAATCAAGATCCGGTTGATGTTATTTTTTTACAAGAAACAATGATTGAGGGGTGCGTTCTGGTTTAAGAATTGGAACATATGATTCATGGTTGGCAGTTCATTTCGGTGGATGCTAAGGGCAGATCGGGTGGACTTATTTTGGGCTGGAAGTCTTGTAATTTTCTTTTTCATAATGCCTGGGCCATGAAAGCAAGGTTGTGTGCTGTTTTATTTTCATATGATTTACAAAAGGAAATATCATTTGTTAATCTTTATGTGCTTTATCAGGACAGGGAAACTTTCTAGAATAATTTGATTAAGATGGACTGTTTCTTGTCTCCTTTTTTAGTTTTTGGGGGCGATCTTAATTTTTCCTTGGGACTTTCTGAAATCTGGGGGGTTAAAGCACAAGCCGATCCTTTAACTAATTTTTTTCATAACCTGTTGGAGAGCTTGGGGATTGTTGACATCAATCCTTTGGTGTCTATTTCTACCTGGAGTAATCGTAGAGTTGGTTCTGAGGGTATATGTAAAAGGTTGGATCGTCTCTTAGTATCAGCTGATTTCCTAGATTGTGATTTCCTTCTTAAACAATGGATTGGGTGTGGAGGTGTTTCTAATCATCAACCTGTCTTTTTGCAAATTTCTCCTCAGACTCCTAAGGCCCACTGTCCTTTCAAGTTTAATGTAGGTTGGTTGGAGCATATTGACTTGGTTGAAGCCTTAAAAGATTCTTGGGTCCTCTTTGATGCTCGGTTTGCTTTATCTCCTGATGCTCAATTTAGTGAGAATCTTAAACGAATTAAAGCGATTTCTATTAAGTGGTCTTTGACAAAAAATGCTGAGAACATTAAAGACTTGGTTGATATTGAACTTGAGTTGAAAAGGTTTTATGACAGGAATAATTTTGGTTTTATATCAGAGGTTGATAAAGATTTACTGATTGAGATTGAATCACGCAAGAGCTCTATTCTTCTTTTTCGGGAAAAGGAGGCCTGCCAGAAAAGTAGGGCGTTATGGTTGAGTTGTGGTGATGATAATACTCCTTTCTTTCACAAATTTGCTGCTCATAAGAAATGTCGCAATTCTATTTGGAAACTTTATGATGATTCTGGAAATCTTGTGGAAGGATCTGAGGCTGTAGCTGAGGCTGGAAATCATCATTTTGAAATCCTGTTTCAAGAAGAAGATGACCTCCATCTTCCAGAGATTGTTCATAGTGCTGGTCATTTCCCATCATCTGTTTCTGAGGATGAAAATGCTGAGCTAATGCAGGCTATTACTCTTAAAGATATCAAGCATATTTTATCCATCAGCAAAAATGATAAGAGCCCTGGACCAAATGGTATTCTTGTTGAGGTGTATAGATGTCTGTTTGATGTTTTGGATGAGGATCTTTTAAGAGTCATTGAATTGTCCCGGATAAGTGGCAAAATCCCAGGTGTTTTTAATTCTACCTTTCTTGCCCTAATTCCTAAGATTGATCGTCCCTTATCATTTGAGGACTTTATGCCTATATCTCTGTGTAATTTTGTATACAAAATTATTGGTAAGATTATCTCGATCAGAATCAGAAAGGTTTTGGGTAGATGTATTTCTGGTGAACAGTTTGGGTTTTTACCGGGAAGGCAGATTCATGATGTTGTAGGTGTCATTCAGGAAGGTATGCATTCTATGCATGTTAAATCCTTAAAAGCTGTCATGATTAAGATCGATCTATCTAAAGCTTATGATCGAGTCAACTGGATCTATCTTCGGGTTATTCTTGCAAAAATGGGATTCGCACGAAATTTTATTGCGTGGGTTAAGTAGTCTATCTTCTGTTTCTTTCTCTTTGCTCATCAATGGTGTTGCTACCAATTTTTTAAAATCTGGTAGGGGACTCAGATAGGGTTGTCCTTTGGCACCACTTCTGTTTCTCATTGTGGTTGAAGGCCTTGGGAGGGCTATTCTTTATGCTAAACTCTGTGAGACTTATCATGGTTTATCTTTTGGTAATGATACAGTTTTAACTCATGTACTCTTTGTGGATGACATTGTCATGGTTAATGATGGTTCTGAACAATCTCTCTCTACTCTTTATGAGATTTTAATGAATTTCTGTAAGGCATCTGGGATGAAAATTAATGATAATAAATCATCTTTCTATTTCTCCTGTATGGAAGATTCTAAAGTTATTGCATTACAAAATATCTTCAGCTTTCCTATTGACAGAATTGAAAATGGTATGAAGTACCTTGGGTTTCATCTCAAACCATGTAGATACCTTATTAGGGATTGGGATTGGCTGATTATTAAAGTTGAACAAAGGATTCACAATTGGAGCTTCCGTTGGTTGTCCAATGGAGGAAAGCTGATCTTGATTAAAGCTATTTTAGAGGCCATTCCAGTCTATTGGATGCACTTTTGGGTGCCCATGGGAGTCATAGACAAAATCAGAAAGCTTTGTTTTAATTTTCTTTGGGCTGGTAAACATAACTCTTATGGTTTACCCTGGATTTCATGGAAGTTACTTGCTATGCCAGAATCTATGGGTGGATGGGGACTTAAAGTTCCTGTTTTATTTGCCAAGGCACTTGCAACAAAAAATGTCTGGAATATCATTCATGGTTTGGGTTTATGGGTTAAGATTGCAATACAGAAATATATTTATCCAATGAATACTCTAGATTGGATTAGATCTACTGTTAAAAAGAAAAAGAACATTTCTATCTGTTGGAAAGTTGTTCTTTGGGCATTTGATCTCATTGGAAATTTTCTAGTCTGGAAGATTGGTGCTGGAAATACTGTTCGTATTGGTTTAGATCCATGGTCTGGATGTAAATGGAGACATGCTCTTCCTTATCCTATGTTAGAAAAATTACATTTGGCTGGTTTTCAATACATATATGATATTGGACTTCATTGTATGTCTGGTTTGATGTCTCAAAAATGGTTATCTGCAGACACAATTGGATTTACTGACCCTCTTGAGATTGATGTTTGGAATGGATATATTGCCATTCTCAAGTCTAGCCATGTTAGACTTTTTGATGCAGCTGATTGTCTGATCTGGAATTTATCTAAAATAGGCAAGTATTCTCCTAAAGAGGGTTATGCTGAGCTTATGAATAGAGAAGTGGAATCGATCTGGTGGTGGAAGGTCATCTGGAAGATGAAGTGTCCCCTAAAAACAAAAATTTTTAGTTGGTTTCTTCTTTCTGGTAAAGCACTGACCTGGGATGTTCTCTGTTCGAGGCGTAGAGAAGGTCCTGGAAGGTGCTATTTATGCAAACAGAGCTGTGAATCCAATTTTCATATTGCTGTGGACTGCCCTTTTACTCAATCTGTTTGGTCGATTATTGAGGATTATTTGAAACTTAATAATTTATGGAATGGAGATTCCCTGCCTGTTTGTTTTAAAAACTGGTGTTTTATTTCAGATGTGGTACTTATCAAACCTTTACCTATCATTTTACTCTGGTTTATATGGAAAGCAAGAAATAGGTCTTGTTTTGAGGATCTTGTCATAACCCCTGCATAGGTATCTAGCTACAACTTGGGTATGATGAAGAATTTACCATTGTCCATATCTGTGGCTTCCATCACATCAATTTTTGTGGAAGAAATTGATAAAACTTATGCATGGGGTTACTTTGATGGATCTGCAGCTGGGGACCCAATGATTTGTGGGGCTGGAGGTATATTGTTCATATCTGATATTCATTATGTTTCTTTCAAAGCAAGTTTAGGCTTGGGTACTAATAATTATGCAGAATTATGTGCTCTCAAGCTTCTTCTTAGGCTGACTCGAAAGTATAATTTGGATAAAATTCAAGTTTTTGGGGATTCCCAGTTAGTTATAAATTGGGCATCTGGTAAGTATCATTTACTAAATACTGAATTAGCCATGATTCTTCAAGATGTTCACTGTTTAGCTGACAATCTTGATTATGTGTCTTTTAAACACATTTATAGGGAACGAAACTATAAAGCAGATGCTTTGGCTAAAGCAGGTGGTAGCATTCTTGAAGGATCTTGGAGTATTTGTGAACAGAGAGGCGAAGACAATGTGGAAACCTTTCAGGTTTTCTAGTTTTTGACGCTCAGGTTCATATGGTACAATGAGCTATCTTGATTTGCAGTTTATGAGTATGACTGGTTTTTTGATGATGGCTACATGCTTTTTGTTTTTTTCTGATAGTTCTTGTGAATACTCTGTTGGTATGAAACTATGGTGATATTAATGCTTGGCATTTATGGTTTAAACTGATGTGATAAGCTTTTCCTATTTTTCTGGCTCCACCCTTGATATATGATGCATTGGCTAAAAATAATATGCTTCATCTTGTCCCTCTAGTGATTTTCAAGCAAATATACTGAGAGCATAACATGCGGGTTGATGGCCTCTTAATAGGCGCTGAAATGGATATGGAACTTTCTTCGAAACACTGGATGGCATGGTTAAAACATGGCCAATTTATTAGCTGCTGAATTTTTGCTCAGCATTTGATATCTTAGTTATTGCGGATGCTTTATCATTCATGTTGAGACTACTTCAGCCAGTTAGTTATGCTCTAGTCTGTCTACTTGAGATCACCTTTGATTCATAGTTTATCTGACTTGATTGATCAGGAATGATGAAAAAAGTCTTATATGATCAGACTTATTTTTCTGCTGCCTGGTTGTTAATTTAGGCTTGAACTTTGATTTTTTTGTCTATATGCTGAAAAGTATTGGTACATTGTGCTCTTTATGAGGCAATTTTCTGTAAGTAATGACAACTTTATACTTGGCTCAGATTTTGGATATAGTAATGGTACATTGTGCTCTTCACAAGGCAATTATCTGTATGTAATTTCAACTTTATAGTTGGGTCTTTTTTTGGTATAATGGACATTAGGGTCATCTGCTGAATGTGAATAATATATTTACGAATTTTTTCTATGGAAAAAAAAACTACTTGTAATTAGTTATATATTTAAATTTTATTTTTAATGACATTAAATGTATTTTTATTATTTAAGATTATATATATAAAAATATAATTTAAGATTATATATATTTTATAAAATGTTTTATATTAATTTGTTAAGACATGTGAAATTTAAATATTTGTTGATATATAAATCAGATTTATTATTTTATAAAAAAATATATAAATAAAAATATATATTTTTACTCTTATATTTAAGATTATATATATATATATATATATATATATATATATATATTATTGTAAAATGTTTCATATTAATTTATTAACATATATTAGTTTAATTTGTATGCTTCTTTCCAAGCGTACTAAACATAAAAAAACAATTTTAAAACAAATTAGATAATTGGTTTTATAAACTAAAATTTGATCTCAAGAAATGTTAACCATTATCATCATCATTTATGTGAAATTTAAATATGTTGTTGACATATAAACTAGATTTATTATTTTATAAAAACTAATGAGTTTTTATTATTATAATTTTTTATAAATAAAGATTAACAAAAACAAAGATGTGTACAACACTTTACCAACTCTTTAAAAGAATGGCTAACTCAGCCAACAAACCAAGAGAACTTTGGGCAGCTTTGAGAAGAACAAAAAGAAATAATATCTAATGTCCAATTACATCTTAAAAAAAATTGCAATGAAAACCACCAAGTTTAAGAAATTTTGTATTTTTTATTAAAGTTTTTAAAATATTTTTTATGTTAGATATAATTGTTTGTTGTTTTGTTTTTAATTGGAAAAAAGGTTTTAAAAGAATCTTGAGCTTTTCTAGTAAAAACTTGGTTTTTATGGTGAAATGAATTTACCTTAATTTAAATATTATGAAAGTTTTAAACATTATTTTAAAATTTATAAATATTTAAAAATAAATTCACTTTACCATAAAAATTTTATTCAACAAATACTAATGTTACTAAATCTTAGTATTATATTTTTTTCTCAATATAATAAAAATAAGATCGCATAGATTCTAAACAACAAAGTTTAATATTACTAAATCTTATCACTCTACTTTTATTTAATATATACTTTTACTTAACATAGAAAACATGATGCAATAGGAAAAAAAATATGATCATAAAGAACATTTATAAATAGAAAATATTGATAAACACATTTTCTATTTAATTTATTTAAACTTTATTTTTTATGTTTTTTACTATTTCTAATTATTATTTAACTCACAAGATATATTTAATTTTATAAATATATTTATAAACAAATTATACTTAAAATATCTCTAATAAATATTTTAAAATATTATTAATAATTTCAATTAAGCAAATTGCCCACAAAATGAATTCCTTTGTTTTTCCATCCTTTTTCTTTCCCTTTGCTCTCAAGTAAGCCATGCCCAGTGCCCACTCGTGCCTTTGAATTGAGCCATTAAGCCATACCCAGTGCCCACTAAGTTCCTTTGAATTGGGCCAATTTTTTAAGTGGTAGCACTTTTTTTTTATGATTTTATTAGGGTGAAACTTATTTACTGGACAGATTTTTCTTTCCTTTAAAAGGGGAACTTGTCAAATTGAAACGGTTGGATGAAAGATCTGACGATACCCATTTGACAAGCTCCCTCTTCATTTGCAAGCTCCCTTTTTTCGAGAGAAAGTCTGTCAAATAAATAAAACTCCATTTTATTACACTTTTCTATTGCATAAATTTATGGTCTCAATTACCAACATCATGTCAAATGGGGACAAACTAATTAACATTTAATTATTTTACTGTTAAATAAAAAATAGGGAATCAAGTTAGTCCCCCAAAACTATACATAATGTACATCTTCTCAAATCAAGTTAATAGTTTTCCATATCTCCTAAAATGATACATAATGTTTTTAGATTTGTTTTAGTTTTTATTTTTAGATTTGTTGTTAGAACCTCGTGATGTAGAGTCAAAGAACACAGAGACAATTACGTCCCTGATAAGCCTACCCTACATACACTCACAGTCCGTATAAAACAGAGAGACAATTACGTCTACCCCACGCGCAGTCCTGATAAAGATGTAGAAAATGCGTAAAGCAGACGAAGACAGAAATAAATTAACATTATATGTCAGCTGGGACACCAATCATCAAAACATTAATCACAAGGTTGGCAATTATGTATGCATTCATTGCTTTTCTTTTTTATTGTATGATCAGCATGTTCATTATTACTTGCTCATCATTACATTTTAATACTGCCTTTTACAATCCATCGATTCTCCTGGAAAACCATTACCCGATGTTGACGGCATTAGTGAAATAATTTAAAACTGAGTTGTTCACTAAATGTATGAAAGCCATATAATTCTTTCTTATTCATAACTGCTACTGCTACTGCCCCTCCTTATATGGTTATTAAAATGCATTAAGTATTTTACATATTCGGAATCATGCATGATAACTGCGCGGAGGGAGTAGAGTGCGCCAAGAATATTGTAGTTAACGATTTAACTTCGTCTGAATGCCAAAATGTCAATGGAAAAGCTCTGTGAAATATGAATGAATGTTTTGTTTGGAGAGTACAATTAATACAACTATGGTAAGTGAATGTTTATTGATAGAATCAACTATTTAATTTTGTAAATATAATTAATTATAAAACAACTGCTAAAATATATTATAATTTTTGTACTTATTATTTATATTAAATTGTTATTGTTAATATAAGCCTAAAACAATATTATTTAATAAAAGAAAAACTTGATATGAAAACATAAAACAAATTGTTTCTAGTTTATTCAACCAAGGTTTAAGTGAAGCTTATTTAAATATTAATCAAAATGCATTTAACCAGCACACTTACATAGTTTATGGCTAGATCAAGTTGATAGGGATCAAATGGTTAAGAGATAGTTATATAATGGAAGACATTTTTTTTAACTCTTTTTATATATATATTTTTTATAATTGTTTATTTTGAATTTTGAACAACTGCCATAAAATCAATCTTTACAGTACACTTGTCTCAAAAAAAGCATAGGCGGTAGTCCACCCCAAATCTCAAATAAAAAAGTCTATGGACTTAAATATAAGACTACCATGAAATTAATCTCTGCTCTACACTTATTCCACTTGGGTTAATCTTGTTAATCTGCTCAAGCAAATCCAAAATTTCAAATAATATCTATATGCCTCTCAACATAAAAATAAAACAAAATTAAAAAACCTTAACAAAACTTAATCCTTAATCCTATAGGTTTGTAATTCAGATAAATCTAAACGTACTTTCTTAATGTAGCATGGAGCGTTGTTGTTTGTATTCAATTAGAATAGTTTATCAGAGTATGTGCGAATAGATTTGTTCGTGCATCATAGTTTATCTAGCATCATTTTCTGTTTTTTTTACTCCATTATCTATCTACCTTCTGGAAAGAAAAGAAAAGAGTGATGTTCATGTGACAATGACAACTTCTCCCTTTTGAAGAAGAATTAATTTTCGGATTGGTCTACCTCACTTTTGGAATTTGTTGGAGAAGGAAAAGACGTGTGAAAAATGTAATCATTTCATTTAATTATAAAGATGGTCATCGTTGACTCTTTTAAACATAATTGAATGCATTCAGGAATTATGAGTGGCAACATTGTGATTGCAGCTTGGGCCTGGTATATCTACATTTTGCTAGAATTAAGATTATGTGATCAATAAAAGATCATTTGAGGCTCCATTATAGAATGATAAGTTCACAGTACAATATACATGTTCTATAGATATTGAAAAAAAAATGATTGGCATAGCTATCAATATTATTTCGATTATAAAAGAGTAGACGGTCCTCTCGTCTCTCCCGTCCCTAATGAATGAGTGGTCCTCCCAATTTGATCTTTATCTTTATCTTTTTTTGGGCCTGGGCATCTGTGGGGGGCAAGTATGTTTTAGCTTCTCCCAGGTACAGCTATCTTGAATCTTTGACTTGATAACATTTGGTCAAATGGTCTAGAGACATTGAATATTTTATATGCAGCAGAGTAATAAATTGCCGCTACAACAAAGTTTGTGTGAATGATTATGTAGGCTCTCGTTGAAGTCCGAATAAAAATTAAATTCTCCTAAATTTATTATTATTATTATTTTTAATCAGAATGATTATTATTTATATTAAAAATATGTTAATGTTTAATATAACAATTTGAAATATAAAACAATAAATTTTTTTAAATAAAAATGATTATCAATTGTATTAAAATTAGCATCGATCCATCTCCTTCATTTTTTTAGTTTTGGTAACCTTACTAACCCCTCTTAGTGAAATAAAAATAATATGTATAACATAACAACTTTAAAATATAAAAAACTATGATACTTTTCAAAACTTATCTTCAAAAATATATAATTTACTTTTTGATAAATCTACATTGTGTTACAAATTGGGATAATAAAAATATGACAAGGAAAAAACATTTTTAGAAAAAGGATAATCAAGTATATTTCCTTTTCTTCCATTGAATGTATAGAGTTTTCCCCATCATAAATGATAGACTAACAAACATGAGGACTGCTATAATTGTGATGAAAATTATGGTCCATGTCATCACTGCAAAGAACAAACTTCATTTCAAATTGATGTGACTACTTCTACCAATGGAAAATACATCATATGGAAAAAACCCTTGAGTTAGATATTTCTCACCAACCTTCTCCCACGAAAGAAAAAGTGAAAATTGAAGTACATCAATAATAACTAGTCATCTCTCTTCATGCTTTATCCAATACTTCAGCCCCACAAACATTGAAACTTCCCATTTACATCAAGCACATCAAAGAGGTACAGTATTGGTTGATAGTGGCAACACCCATAATTTTATCTACCGACAAGTGGCTAAAGAGCTCTAGTATTATGTCCACCTCACCTGGTGCCCAACATTCAAAGTATGATAAATAATGGTGGGACGATGAAATGTGGAGGGAATGGTGAAAATACGAGGCTCCAATTTGATGATTATCATCTAAAAGATCATATGTTGGCCATCAATATGGGTGGTTTTGATATAGTTTTAGGGGTGGAATGGACATGGTGACATGGGGATAGTTGCCATGGAATTTAAGGAATTATACTTTATCTTTACTCAATACTCTAAAACTCTCACTCACAAAGGGATCTAGGAAAGGTCCTCTCAAGTCATAATTTCTCATCGAATGGAAAAATTATTCAAGAAAGGCCACTCTTAAATTATTTCTCACTTCCAAGCCATACAGGCTTTGGAGAACACCACACTAGAAATCTATCCTGACTTACAAAAGGTTTTGGACAAACCATAATAGATCTTCAAGACACCAAAGGGTTTATTTCCATACAGAAGCGAGCATTATCATGATATATTCTTGATTAGAAGAAGTCAAAAAACCAATTGTATTCTCCTATGGGCACCCATTTACAAAAAATATTTTGAAATTGGAAGGATTGCTCAGGAGCTACTAGAACTGAGAATCATTCATTCCAACCCCAACACATAGTCATTCCTAGCGATCATGGTTTTAAAAAAAAATAAGAATGGGTGCATGTGTACTAATTTTTGTTCCTTCATAGGGAATGAAGAATAAAAAAATTGCTTTGTAGTTTTAAAGCATGCCATCTACATCATTTTGGTGTTAGCCATTCTTGATTTTACTAATAAATTTGTATTGAAATGTGATGCTTTCAAAAAAATGTTTGGTTGTGACCTTGAATCAATATGGATGACCCTTAAAATTCATTAATAGGAAATGTAGTACTAAATACTTGGACAAGTTTACTTACAAGGAAGAAATTATGGCTATCCTACATGCAGTCAACACACGATGGAAATTTCTCCTAGGAAAGTTAAGTGCACCCTTCACTAACATTCAATTCTTCCATGTAATCTTTATTATCTAATTGTGTCACTTGAGGAGGCTACCAAGATTTTCATACACTACGTGGGTAGAGGTAGAAGGTGGGGGAGTAATATTGTTGAAGTAACATGTTTACGCATTCTTCATCCAAAAAGTGAGGTAGAGTATGTCGGGGCAAGTCAACTATGAAGTTGAGGAAGGTGACGAAGGAATACGGTGCTATAGCAGGGACGTGAGGTGCATAAAAATATAGGAGTGAGGGGGTATTAGGAGGATGGATGGAGTGAGTGGAGGCCCATTTGCAAATAAGGGATCGTAGGGGAATGGAACATGGAGAGAAAGTGAGTTTTAGGAGATGTGATTCTTTATCCTCTTCTCCACATTACGCATACTAGAAGAGTGCAAAGAAGGGAGACATGTGGAGGAGAGGAAAACATTTTCCACTTTGTATTGATAATCAACGCAGTAGATGATATGTCTACATGCTTTTTCTTCATTGGATTTTAATCTTTTTTCAAAATAAAACAATTACTTCATTGATTTTTTCTCTTTCTTTTCAAAATAAACACTTTTTGACACAATCGACGGAAAGAACCCAATCTAGGTACACAACTTTAGGGTTTAAATAATATAGATAATTTCACTAGACATTAAAAAAACCTCCAAAAATCAGTGTGTTGACACCCCCTTCCAATACATTTTTCTAATTTGAAAAACCTTTATTTTCACTAAATATCTTAAGTATCCATTTTTCCATGACATTTTTAATACCCTTTTTACTTGTAGCACTAATAATATCGCAACACATCACAACTCTTATAACCCCTAGAAACCTTACAATGTGAACTATGAAATCTTAGTGAGGGAAAATATTTCAAGATGGGGAACAACTCTTGAACATGGGTCAACTTCATACATAGTAATTGCAATAAACTTCATACCTCATTTACTCACAAATCATACATAATTGAAAAAATGGATTCACGCTAACTCCAAGCATATAGATCATACTTATTCTAACAATTGCATGACTACACACAAATCATATTCACACCAACTTCGGACACATAGTACCTATTTAAACCCCCCAATACCCTATTAAATCCCCTATATACATAAATGTAAATCACCCTCGTTGTTTCTAATATATTAAAAACACCCGTTTACCCTTCAATTTTTTCGTCAATGAAGTCTCCTTGATATTTATATACTAGGCAATATATTGCTTTCATTTTTTCTAATATTAAATTCCCCATATTAATATATACTCACTTATTATAATATTACCTACTTAATAAACCACATGAACAAAAATCAGTTTCTCAATCATATTTTCAAATAACAATAAGACATTGCATTATTTCTTAAAACACAAATTTAAGTGTTAATTGTTTACGACATGACATCATATGCTAATGTCTCTACCATTCAATATCTTACCTAAGTTTTTTTCATTGTTGTATATGCTAATGTACTCTCTTTTATATATATATATATATTCACTCTCTTATATATATACATATATTCACTTGAACCCTTTCATATTCCATATGATATGAGATAAATCATTATTTAGTTTCTTGGTTTGAATCTCCATTTTCATGATAAATGGACAAACAATGTTAATGATGAAGGGGTTAACAATGGTTTGAATGTGATAATATGAAAAGAATCTCCATTTTCATGATAAATGCACAAACAATGTTAATGATGAAGGGGTTAACAATGGTTTGAATGTGATAATATGAAAATAATCGTACGATCATGTTTATAAATTTGCATGAGTGAATATATAATCCCATGTTATTGGCCTAATTGGATTTTCTTAAAAATTGATGGTATATTAGGCTAATTGAATTTTCTTAAAATTGATTGTAGATGAAAGAGTGGCTTTTAATTTTGGGAAGTGTGAGATTATTTATGTGACCTTAGCATAGATTCTTATATCATTATACATTATTACATAGTGAGAGAAGATTTTAAAAAACAGTTTAAATAATTGAGAGGAATGATTGTTATCCTCTTCACGAGGTTTGATTCTTATAAGTGACATAATACTTTTCTTAAACTATACAATATTTTATAAAGAATAATAATCTTCAATTTATTTCTTAAAAATAAAATAAAAAATAATTAATATTTGTAAAATTTGTATACATTCATTTTAGTCTAATTTATCAAACCTTTTGATAAAATATCTTTTAAATTATAAAATTTATTATTATTTAAAATGAATTTAGATTTATTATAATTTTTAACTTCATAAAACCTAAAAATCTCAATTAATAAAAATAAAAATATATTACATTTTTTTTTAAATACATATATTTTCCTATTTAGGAGTATTTCTATGAAAAATTAACATATATTTAGGAGTATTTCTATGAAAAATTAACATATATAGTTCTTTCATTTATGTGCAAATGTGATATCTTAAATATATAGTATTTTTTAAAGTTTAAATGTGATATATTTTTATTTATTATGTATATATGTTAAATCTTTTTGTTATATATGGTTATAAAATTTGGGTTCTATTATTTCCAGAAAATTTTAAACAAGGAATGGGCAAATCTAAAAGCACTTTATAACATAATCTCAAAATTAAAGGAAATACACTCTATCCTATCTTCTTGCTGAGTCTTTTTAATTGAGAGATGACTATGATTAGGTACCTAATGTACAAGAACAAGATAAAGGAGACAAGATCTTTCCTAAGATTCTTTCATACTCTAGTCAAAACCACTTGCTTAAATGAGGTTCCCATAAAGATACAAGTATTGGATAAAGTACTTAAAAGTTAAATAAATAGTTAATGGATAAGATATAATTAAGATATTATAAGATAAATTCACAACATTTACTACAATAATGACCTTCATAACCCTTTCATTCACCACAATTATGGTAGTTTAGGAATGCTTATCTTAAATCCTTTTCTTACCATAAAAATAAAATTCTAAAGAAAATAAAATGATTTCTTTCCTAAAATATAAATTAAAGTTGATTTAATAAACCTCAATAAATATCATTATCATCATTAATATTATCAATATATTTTTCAAGCATTGCATAAGACTTTGTGGTACAAGAGTTTCAAAAGTGATGTGGATGACTCAAGAACTTTATTTGTCTACTTATGCAATATCAATCTTTGGAAGCTCATGGGTAGACTTATACCATGAAAACAACCAAAACAATAGCAACAATAAATAAGATAATTTTGACTTTTGAGTCATGTGGCTTAGAGGTACACCTTAGTTAACTTATGAAACAAGAATTTAAATTGTTTGGTTGTATTTTTTTTTTACAAACTGAACTTCAAAAGTCTACATAGGTATACATACGCTACATCCTCTATTAAAAGTGTACATACACTACCCCTCTATTAAAAGTGTACATCAGTAAGTAAATTTCCTTTTTTGAAAGTTTAAATTTATAAATTAACTTATACATTCATCTATCAGTTAAAAACTAAATAGATTTTTACAACCACCAACCAATTAAAATATATGTTTACGAAAAAGACGTTTTATTTCATAATGGGGTGGGGTGTGCTTTCATCATTTTAATTAGGCTTAAGGAATTTTATATCAAATTTGAAGATCAGGTATACTTTCATCATTTTAATTTTCTAAAATATGGAGAGAGAGATTAAGAAATGGTGAATATTCTCAGTCATCTTCAAATTTTTTTTTACGCAAACAAATATTTAATATATTAAAAGAGAGGGTCATGGCTTAAAGTTGAAACCGACAGTGTACAAAGAAACCATTATTCCTGAGGATTTCGTAGAGTAGTTATAGTCTTCATAGAGCTATTATAGTCTTCATAGAGCTATTATAGTCTTCATAGAGCTATTACATTCTTCTATAGCATATAAAAGGAAAACCAGATAAAACTAAGAGGATCTTATCATTTCCATGTACAAGCCCTGTGCAAACCATTCTTGTGTTCGTGTCTCCTCTTCTTTCTTGGACCAAGTTTCCAATGTTTCCTCATAGATTATGTTGAGGTAGCAGAGAGCTCGGGAGCTCCAATCCAAAACACAATGAATCCACTCACGTTATTGCAAACAACATGAAGTCCTAGGGTGAGCATTCATATCCAGCAAACAAATGACTACTTTTGAAGATGCTCTCCACCACCTCCATCTCTGAAAGGACGCTCAGAGGAAGAATGCCCAGAATGGTCACGACAAAGGGCGGGGGGATAGTTAAATATCATCATGACGAGAATATTGCAAAGATCGCACGATCGAAGATGGAGACCACATGATATCCATTTTAATGCCATAGATTCAGAGTATATTTTGACACTTCCAACCTGTGGAGCGTGTTAGGAAAGCCAACAAAAGAGGGGGATGGATCCTTAGCTCCGGCGCCAAGTTTGCTAGTAATGGTATTCGATGATAACATTATGGTGGAGATGAGATTAGGGCACTGGATGTGTTTCCTATACACATTTCATGGAATTGAGTGATCCTTTAGGAAGGATGGAACCTTTTCTTGCAACTTTGTCTGCTTCTACATTCAAGTTTCTTAGAATGTGAAAGAGATTGAATGAACTAAACTTAGGGAGGAGAATTTAAATCCTTTCCAATTAGGAATTTAATTTAACATTTCCAAATATGCGTCCATGAATTATAGAGCCAATAAGCATCAGGGAGTCTCCAAAAGTAATGATTTCAGTGTAACCCTAGAGAAGAGCTAGTTGTGAACCTTTTAGAAGAGATAAGGCGTCTGCTTGATTATCGGGTTTAGTCCGCAATCCTTGGCTATAACTGAGATCAGTATTTCCTCTAGGGGAAAAGATCAACCCTCCCCAACCTGCTGCCCCAGGGTTTCCTCTGGAAGCTCCATAAAAAAATAGATAATGTTTTCTCTGTTCTTTCCTCCATATAGCAAAGTCAACACTTGAAAATCAAATTTTCCAGTGCTAAGGGATTTTAGGACAACTTGATAACTAGGATAAATCCAGTGGGGGAAGATCTCCCATCCAATTTATTTCCATATCATAATCTATAGAATATAGTTTATTCCCAAATGCTTTTAAGGTTTCCAAAAAAAGTCCTTTGGCTTGACCTGCTACTTGGACAAGGGTGAGGAAGATGTTACTGAAAAATGGCTTGATTCCTAGCTAACCAAAGCTTCCAGCAGGTGAATTTAGGGAGGGTCAACCAAATTTGTTTCCAAATTGGCTTATGTCTCAAGGGGGAGGGGTGTTTATTTTTCCACGAGATGAAATGTTAAGGTATATTGGTGGAGGTGGGAGCTAGGATCTAGAGATATTTGAGGAGGAGAGTCCAAACCTAAGATGGGAATTTGCAATCCAAAAAAGGTCATAAATGGATTCAAAGGAATCGAAATACAACGAACATCGATGAGGGGCAAGGATGCCTCTATTGACAAGATTTTTTCCCCATCAATTTTTTTTTGTGCCCAAGGAGATAGGAGAAAAAGTTAACATTGGGGAGTCCAAAGGGAAGCCAAAAGAATTTCCAGAGTTTTTGTTGAGAAAAGGAGTCTTTGTTTGTTTGAAGAAGCTTAAATCCCAAAGTTGTAGTGTATTCCCTTGTCTTCCCCCACCCTCTCTTATCAGGGAGAGAGATCTAGACTGGAGCAAAACATGAAAGATGAAAAATAAGGGAGGACTTGGAAACCGAAAGGATCGGAGGTACCTCGTGGATGCTCCAATTTTTCAAAATTTCATCAGTTATCCTACTTGAGATGAAAAATAAGGTATTGAGGATTCTCCCCAGAGCCCTTTCCCAAATTTCATCAAGATTAGATATCCTATTTAGGGGAGGACGACTGAGAATGCTATTAGTCCAAAGAAGAATATTCTTCCCATTTACTGGGATCCAATAGAGGTGAGGGAGGAAGAATACCATTCCCTGTTTGCATAGATTCCATAAGCGGGTTCCTTTGGGAATGGGGTGGGTCTCCAAACACTTGCTTCCAGAACCTGTAAGATATTTTTTCTGTAGAGTTTGATTAACCCAGTGATTTTTTAGAGACAACATTTTCCAAATAACCTTGCCTCCGATTACAAGATTAAATATGTGAGGATCTCAAATCTACATCCCTCCCTTGATTTTTGATATTATTACCACGTTCTAGTTGACAAGGTAGAATTTTTTTGGTTCCCTTTTCCCCCTCTCGATGGAAATCCTTTCAGGTACTAAGACATTTTATCCATAAAGGATTTTTGGGCCAAGAATACTGACGACTAATAAATAGAAAGGGAGGAGAGGATTAATTTTATGAGCACAAGCTTACCGAAATGATTATTCGATTAGCATCCCCAAGATATAATATTAGCCTTTATCTTATTTTCAACTTCATGCCAATTATTTTCTTTTGAGACACTAGATGAGCTGGAGAGCCCTAGATTCTTGAAGCTTCCCCATTTTTCAAATCCTTGCATTCCTAGCATTCTTGCGAATCTTGAGAGTTCTACTTGTTCCACACTCCATCCATATATGGAGATTTTGGTGTAGTTTATTTTCCCACCAGAGACCAAGAAATAAGAGTGAAGGACACGATGGAAATATTTGAAATGTTTATGGAGGCTCCTCCTAATAACAGAGAGTCGCCTGCAAACAAAGAGTGGTTTATGGGACTAACCCCTTGGATTGTTCTTATTCGTGTAAGATTCCCATCCAAAATTTCCACCTGCAACTTCCTGTTCAAGGAGTCATCCATTAAAATGTAAATAAAAGGGGAGAGAGGGGATCCTTTCTTGATACCTCAAGAAGGTTGGAAAAACCTAGAAGGACTTCCATTAATCAAAGGAGATATCCACAGATCCTCGATGCAAGATTTTATTTTCCTGATAAAATGTTTACTGAACCCAAGTTTTTCTAGAACCCCATGCAAAAAAGAGTGTTTGACTCTATAAAAATGTTAGCCATGTCAATTTTTATTATCTTACACTTCTCATTTCGTGACTTGCTGGAGTGGAACATTTCTTGGACTAGGATGACATTTTCTAGGATTTCTCGCCCTTTCATAAAACCTTTTTAATTCAGAGAGACTAGATTGTGGAGAATATGTTTTAATCGATTAGCCATAAGCTTGGAACAATTTTTTTAAGAATCGTTACAGAGAGAGATCGATCTGACTTGATAAAATGAACCTGGGTTACTTTCCTTGGGAATTAAGGCCAGGAAAGTTGAATTCGTGCCTCTCCCGATTTTGGTTTTTTGCTGGAAATTTCTTATCATGCATAATAAATATTTCTTTATGATGTTCCAGAAGGATTTGTAGAAATGGAAACAAAACCCATCCGGCCCAGGTGCTTTGTCTAGATCCATACCCAAAATCACAGAGATAATTTTTGCTTTGGACAAGGGATTTATAAGATCCCCATTCTCCGAGGGAAGGATACGAGAAGGGATGTTGTCCAAGAATTCCAAAGTAGTGTCCTCATCATCCTTTCATTCCTTAAGGAAGATGTTTTTAAAATGTTTGTGAGCGTCCTCTTTTAGTTGATCTTGTCCCTTGGTTGTATGACCACTTTCCAATCGAATTTGGTTAATATGGTTGAAATATTGATGAGCCTTTCCTTCCTATGAAAAAAGGTTGTGTTCCTATCCACATATTTTAGCCAAGTGTTGCAGTATTTAAGTCTCCAATACTCTTCTTCCTTGCGAAAAGATTGGAAGGTATTGGATTGAATTTTGGATTCATATTCCATATCATTGGACTCCATTGTTTTGTTTTCCAAATCCAATTGGGTTGAAAGGAGAGAGGCAAATGTTTCTTTCCTTGCCGTGGTAGGAGTATTGAAGTTGGTTTTCTCCCATTCCTTTAAAGAATCTTTGGTGTGTTTTAGCTTGTGTTCCCATACAAAACCTAGGGAGCCAATAACAGGGAGATCCCATGCTTTTTCTACAGTCTCAGAGAATCTTGGAATAGAGAGCCACTAAGGAATGAACCAGAAGGGGATCGAACCTAAATTTTCGACATTTTGAAGAGAGAGAAGGACGGGTTTATGTCAAAATCTAGGTTAGCCATAATTTGTGAATGTAGAAGCTTTCCTTCCAAAATAAGATAGATTTGGACTAATAATCGATCCAACCCGGTTTCTATTTGATTTACTCCAACACTTTTTTTTCCAAGTGTACCAACCTTCTTTAGGTTTAATATCCATAAGGTCCTTTTCAAGAATGAGATATTCAAACTGGTTTTTGAAACAATCCCTGCCGAAGAATCCCCCCATTTTTTCCCATTGAGCTCATTACAAGATTTAAGTCCCCTACAAGAATTATGTTGGGAGGGAAATAGATCTCTAGAAAGGCTGCTAGAGTGTTCCAACATTCTATTTTTTCCATGTAGTGAATAGGTACATAAATATTGAAAAGAGATTTATTAATTTGGAAGGAAGATGTTGAAGTTCCGTGAAGATCCAATACTAGGTTGAGAAGGAATTGAGAAGAGAAAATTCATTATTATTGTAAAGAGTGGCTAAGCCACCTGAAGCTCCTCTAGCACTGACATTGAAGCTTGTTTTTTTTCCATGATGCGTTTCTAAGAGAAAGAAGTGCTTCTTCCTCCAGTTTGGTGTCTT
This sequence comes from Pseudotsuga menziesii, assembly GCA_001517045.1. NCBI lineage: Eukaryota > Viridiplantae > Streptophyta > Pinopsida > Pinales > Pinaceae > Pseudotsuga > Pseudotsuga menziesii. Next base: position 381,285 of record LPNX010375091.1, read on the forward strand.
GGAGAAGGAGGATGTCTGTAGGGTCCATTCTTAACAAATTATTTACATCTTTCACTTTGTTTAGACTTCCCAAACCTATGTAGTTCCAAGATACCAGCTTCATTATTTACTCTATGTATGGGAGGAGGATCCTCCTCTGTTGCTACATGTCTTGGGAGTCCTGGTGAAGGAGCTATCTAGAGTGGATTGATTTCCTTTCATCTTTTGATTTTCAGCTTCTTCTTCCCTTAGCTCCCCATTTGATTTCCTCTGTTGATGCTTAGATGATTTTTTAAAGGGTTTCTCTTCTGAGGTGGATATTGCCTCAAGAGGCTGTCTGTTGGCCATTTATGCATAAGAGGGGGATGAGGCCTAGATTCTAGAAGGAGAACTTAAGGGTGAGAGAGGTGAGGGTTCTGGTATTAACATTGGATCTTCCATGTCTTTTCTAACTGGTTCCTTGGACATTTTCCCCTTTTCTTGCTCTTCCTAGGTTATTTCCCCCTTGTCATCTTCTTCATCATTATCTAGGGGGGTAAAAGGATTCAAGGGCTCTTTTGGTGGTATCTGCAGAATATTTATAGAAATTAGGGGAGACTTAGCCTCGAGGTAGGAGATATTGTTGTCCTCCTTTCCCTTTAGTTCTAGGTTTTTTTTACTACCTGTGGACTTTTGGACAATATTCCATTGGTATACTTTTCTTGTCTCCAATGTTTCTTCTTCCTTCATTTTGTAGTGCCTAGCAAAGTGACCATATTCATGTCAATGTCTACATTTGAAAGGGAGTTTCTCATAATCGAGATCTTGGATATGGGAGAAATATACTACTGTGAATTGAGCTCTTGGATATGAGACCAGTTTACTACTGTGCATTTGATAGAATATGGTAAGCCTACTTTCAGATCCACCTCTATGCAGATCTGGGCACAAGATCATTGCTCTCTCCTTTCTTATACATCTATAAAATTTCCCATGGTATTTCCTATAACCTCCAAGGATTTCAAATTCCAGCAGTGAAGGGGGGAATGTGGCAATATCACCTAGAACATAACTATTGATGGGACATTTTGGGTCGGGTCAAAATTAGGGTCCATTTATTGGGATACAGTCCTTGAGGCCCCATTTCTGAAGATGATTTCTTTATCTTCTTTACTTCAGAAATGACTACAAAAAAAAACGAACAAAGAAGTTGCTTTTCTCCTCCTTATCAAGGGTTTCGAGTTCCTTTTGACCCAGGATTCGATTCCCCTTAGAGTCTACCACAAGCATGTGAAATGGACGATTAATCCTTTTTCTAGTTTAGGGAAGTCCTACATGATATTGCAAGATCTAGATACGAGTAGATCCATTGAGGGAGTCTTTCTAAAGGACGTGTGTTTCTTATCGAGCACTGTGACAAGTTTCCTGAAGTCTATGATTTCCTAAGGGACGTGAGGCTACAGGAGGATGGAGGAGGATCTAATTCTTAGTGAGGAAGCGCTAACAAGAGTGACATGAGAAACCGATTGCACCTGCACCTAGCCACGAATCTCAATAACATGATGATGACATCATCATCATGGTTTTTCAGGGATTTCTTATTTATGGGGTAGTGGAGCCGGTCAAAATTATGAAGTGTGGGTACTCATTGGATGCAAAATTTAAATCTACATCCAACGAGTGCTCCCGATCGAAACTTGAGTAAAAACAGATGGAGATATGTTGAAAATATGAACAAAAAAGTAGTTTTTTATGAAAAATATGTCAAGTCAACCATTATGGTTGACTCATTTAATTAAAATTCTATTGGTTTTTGAATTCTAACTCATTAATAAATTATGGTTGGCTTGTTTCTTATATGATGACACGTTTTCTTATAAGGCCCATTTTAGACCTCAAATTTCCTCTAATTTCAACAACTAAGTGTTTGGCAAACTAGATTCTTCGGCAAAGCATTTCAAACTTCAAATTTTTGAAACTATATAATATAACTAATTTTAGAGGGAACGACTTATTTTCATAAAAATGAATTAAATTTTTTTTACAGTAGCATTCCCATCTCAAATATGGAATCCTCAGATTTAATATTTATCATTAAAAAGAAAAGTCCAGCTAGGATTAAAAATTTACCATAGAATCTGAACCTAGCAAACTAAAGTTTGGAGAATACAACTTAACTTAACGAATCTCAAAGGTTTGTCCCAGATCCAAACCCTTGTATAGAGGTATTAAATATACTTGAATTTGTATTTGTCAAAGAGGGAATTGCGTATACCTGGATAGGGGAACGAGTTTGTATTTGTATTGCAGTGATGCCACGAACCACATGCCAAGAAAACAAATGTATATAGTTTGGTTTTTTGGAGGCATCATTGAAATTACATTAATAAGGGTAAACATATATTACCAGAGGATTTATTCCTTTCCTGGAAGCCAACAAGAACCATAATAAAAACCTAACTTGTGGAATGCACTAGCTTCATCTTGCACATATCAGTATGGAGGAAGTCATTACCTTAATTTCTTATATAAAATCATAAATAATAGTTATGATAGGGATTTATGAACTTACCATAAGAGAATTTTCCAGAGACCCGCATAAATGGCTAAGGGATAATCCTTATGCAGTCAAATCCTGCACTAGTAACCTATTTCAGTTGAGATCAACCATAATAAACCCTAGCATTGTTGATATAGCCCAAAATTGATAATCTTAACTCACCATTGAAATGCAAAAATGGGAAAAAATATAGATAACTTATCCACATAAGCTAAGATGAAAGAAACCGTGTCACAAAACTCTGCACAACAACATAATGGTTTTAACTCATGTAAATGTTTCTAAAAAAATGAAAAATAGGGAAAAAGGACTTTACAAATAAACTTATCGAAGGAGTGTTCTCCTCATAGACACTCCAAGGTTATTTGTATAGATAAACCCTTACATTGGATAGGCTTTAGACAACTTCAAAGCCATACCTTACACAAAGAGAATATAACAAAATCGTCGAGAAATCATGGAACCATTAAAGAAACAAGGTCCCAAATCCTTAATAACACCTCAACCCTGTTCAGAATCCCTCAAAAACAAATTCATAGCTTGTATGAGCGCAATGGCTCATTACATTTTAATGTAAACACATAGCAAGAAAAATTCAACCAACGTTGTGTAAAGAAGTAACTAAATGTCAATTAACAATGAACAACCCATGGGGTTAATGTCATTCATTCCCCAATAACAAAAAAACTAAGAAAGACTCATCCAACAACTATGAGTGAGCATATGAACACATGGAGGGCCATAAACTCATCCACAAAATCCAAAGTTTGACATGTAGTTGTTGCTCTGCAAGAAAAGCAATCAACCACCCAGGCTATGTTGTCAACTCGCATTCCATAGGTCAATCCAAAAGTACAGGATTTAAATTATTTGCATGGTATAAAAAACACAATGATGCCCATAGACCTTACCACCGACCCTCCATGCCTCATGCCAACTCTTAAATCAATATTTATCACATGGTTATCACATAAACACACCATTTGGAACACATAGTCCACAAGTAACGTATGGGATGACATTTATGCCTAACCATAAACTATAACAAGGAACCAAAAAACTTTGTAAAGGTAGGTTTTCATAAAACTAACAAGGTTATGAAAATAAAAACATCACTTACAAACATTATCCAATAACACTATTTCATGTTAAAACATTTTATACTAATGAGTGTTGTGACTAAAGCTTAGGGCTAAGGTTAAAACCTTAGTCCCTAACCTTAAAGATTTAATTTAAAGCATAGTCTTAAACTCTCAGTAAACCTACTAGAAAACATCTAGTGAAAACTAGAGTCTCTTACCTTGGTTGAGTAATGAACCTAAGCTCTAAGAATGCACCCTGCCAGCATGCAAACTTTTAACTATAGGTTAGAACCAGAAAATTAGAAAGCAAGTGTGATAAGCTAAGAAGAATATTATAGTTACGCTTTCAATATAAGATTACTTATATATATATATATATATATATATATATATATATATTGGGGGCTGTGACATAATGGTATCAGAGCATGGTTACAAAACTTGTCCTGAAAAATCCCAACACTTAAACATAAGTAAAACCATAAAACTAACTTGTGTTATGGTTTTATTCTCTTTATAAATAGGAAGAGAAAAATATCCTTGATTTTGCAGAAAAATGACAGAAGTTGAGATGTCCGCCGAAGGAGAATCTCATCCTAAAGAACTAGAAAACATAGAAGAAGGTAATATAGAGATGGTGATATATGGGTAAATTTAAATGAAAGTAGGAATGATAATAAATTTGAACTCCTACAAACAATAAATTATTTAAAATAAAAATTACTAAGTGTTAAAGAAGATAATGAACGCATCTTAAAAGCACAAGAGGAACTAAATAATGTCCTATTAACAAAAATACATAATAATGAAGAAGAGAAGAATAAAGGACCTGAGTTATAAAGGGAAAGGACTGCACCTTATAAACATAAGGTAATAAAATTAAAATTTTCTAATAATGATACCGAGTCTTGAAGTGAAGAATTAGCTAAACAACGTAAGGAAAAAAATACAAGGATTCTAGTGAAAGCGGTGATAGTAACCACCTGAAAAATAAATATAAACCATATGAATAATTTTTCATTGAATTTAAAAAGATTAAACCTCCTATGTTCAATGGAGAAATTGAGAGAGGAAGCAGAAGTAGGGCTTTTCATCAATGAAAAAGTATTTTCAGATCTAAAACTATTCAGGAAAAATGACAATTTACAACCTAATTGGGAAAGCTAGTATTTGGTGGCAAGACATCAAAAAGGTAAAGAGAATTAAAGAATGTTATGTAACATGGAAAACTTTTAATAAATACTTTAAAATAAAATATTTATTGAAACAATATTAGGAGGAAAAAGATAAAGAATTTTATGAATTGAGATTAGGTGCAATGACGATGAAAGAACTATGCAGTAAGTTTTTAAGTTTATTATGTTATGTACCATATAATATTGATGAAAAAAAAATTCAGCGTTTTCTTAGTTTCTTACCTCTTATTTTTACAGATATAATTGAATATGATAATCGAAAAACTATGGAAGAGGCTATGAGAAAAAAAAAATCTGCTATGACCAAAATAAAAATAAAATATGTGAAAGTTTTGAACAGAAAAAGAAAGGTACAAAATTTTATAAAAATTCTGGGAATAGTTATCGAGGTTACCAAAGAAGTAATTTTAAAAATATTAAATAACAGAATCCTACTGCAATAAAAGAAAGAGAAGTACCTGCTGCTTATAATAAAAATATTGCTGAAAGGGAACGATTAAAATGTTGGGAATGTAGTGAACCACATTATTTTAAATATTGTCCTGTAAGAAGGAAAACTATTAACAATGTTCATACAATTCAAGAAGATACTACTATGATAGATATAGCAAGGAGCATGCCCAAAATCAACACAACTTTTGAGAACAGGCAAGCAGATCATCAAACATCTATGTTAGAAATCGAAGATATGTTAGAAGATAAACCAATATATATATTGGTTGATCTAGGTACAAGTTTAAGTTATATTTCACCAAGAATTTTAGAGTTATGTAAGCTACAACAAAATAAATTTGAAAACTCTGGGTTAGTTCAATTTTCCACGGGCACAAAGCAAAAAAGTAACTAGTTTAGTGAAAAATTGTGAATTTATTATGAACAATTTAAAAATGCAAGCTTGTTTAAATATTATACCCTTAAGATCTTATGATTTGTTCATAGGAATAGATTCGTTAGAGGAGCATAGAGTTATTTTAAACTATTATGTTAAAGCATTTTCATGCTTAGATGAAGAAATTAATATTATTGTCGTAAAAGGAATTTCAAGGAAAATCACTATAAGAGAAATTTCATCTTTACAAATGAAAAGGTTTGTTCATAAATGTTGCAAGGTATTTGCATTTCACATAATATATGATAGAGAGAAAAATAATCAAGTCAAATTAGAATACATACCAATTCTAAAAGATTTTAAAGATGTATTTCTAGAAGAAATTCCTGGATTACCTCTAAAAAGAGATATCGATTTTATAATTGATTTAATACCGAGGGTGTTATACCTAAATCCTGTCACCATCATGTGATGAGACCCTGAACTTCCATGTTTGCCCTTAATCCCAACACTTGGAGTGGAAACTTGCTCTGTTTATCAATTCTTCTTGAAAAAACCTAGCACCGTGCTTACCCTATGGCTGATGAGCGGTGCCTTGCTCAGCACCACCTGTATCATATTATAGAGAAGCTGTGCCATAATCTATGGTCTTTGGTCTTAAAGAGGTTCTCATCTAAACCACTCTATCATAAGGGAACAAAAGCGGTACCTTGGATAAAATGGAAAAAATAGAAGTTTCTCGAGGTTTCTAGAACTTGAGCCTCATGTCCTCCCTTATCCCCATCATTATGGGTTAGTTTGAGCTCGAGATCCCCCATGGTAGGATCTTGGAGCCACCTCACCCACCATTATTTCAACCATTCCTATCCATTGAGCCTTATAAATACAAGCTCATATCCATAGTTGAGGGGGAGAACTATAGAGGTATTGTTATGCTATTGGATTGCCTACCTATTCCAAATCATTGGAGAGCATAGAGAGCAAAGTTGGAGCTTATGGGCATGAATGTTTGTCTTGTGGTGGCGCTTGTCGATACTAAGGAAACTGTTGTAAGCTTATCCATACATTCTTAATGCAAAGCTTATTTCCGTCCCACATTACTGTTGTTTTGATTTCACATGTATATGTTGCTAGATTCCTTAGCCACTAGCATTGATAAGTAGATGATTTTCTAGTAGATTTGATGTGCTTGTATGTTTGATATGTTTGCAAGTACACAAGTTCATAATTGAAGCAATATTCCATGTGTCTGCAGCATTCAGGGAAGGTCTTCATCCTTTGTCATTCACTCATTTGTTCTGAATCTGAACCATTCAGACGAGAGGAACAACTTCTATCCGCAGAATGTGCAATATTCCTGATAAAAAATCTGGTGAATCCACTGGGGAACAATGAAAATCTTAGTTGATCTGGTCTTCCTCAGTCCTTGAACTCTTGTCCAAATCCAGGCTCCATCTCCAACTCTCTTCAGTCAGATCTGCCATCTGACTTAGTGAATTTTGGTTTGAAACTTTTAGATCTAAACTATTTTTACTTTATATGCTCTTTTTTATTGTCAATCCATCAATTTTTTCCTTGATCTAATCAATTTCTAACTTGATTTTTCGTTCTCCTTGTGTTTTGGATCTATTCAGGGACCCACACATGTGTTGTTGACAACAAGCAGTGCCATTGCCTGAACTCTGTTAGCCATAAGTGGTGCCACTGCCTGAGTCCCATTATCCAAAAGCAGTGCTTGTCTAGAACCGCTCTGTCAAGACCCCTTCAGCGTGGTGCCAGGTAGGCCTTGTTCTAGAACTAGTTTTTTATCATTTTTTTTTGCAAAAAATTGAGTTTGTTTGCTTCTAGCCTTGCACTGTAAGGCTTGTGTGCTAGAATCTGAATGCTCATGGTTAGAAATTCTGTGGTAAAAGATTGGTTTGATTGAAGAATTCAAAAGCTAGATTAGGCTTGTTGATTATTCATTTGCTTCCTTGCTTCTTGGTTGTGATTGTGAAAGGAATTTTTTGAAAGCTTAGGTTTCAGTTAGTTCTCTTTTCATTTATTTTATAAATATAGAAAGAAAAACCATTTGATTAGCATCTTGATTTCATTTTTTTTTCATAGAGGACTTCTTTTTGCTTTAAATTTTTTTTTTTTTTGATTGAGATTAGGTCATTATCATTATTGAGCATAAGGCATTGGATCTCTGATTAACCTCGCAAGATTTCAGGGTCTTAGTGTTCTTTTGTCTCTCTTGCATTAGTATTATCTCACCAAAAGAGAAAATAGTGTAGTTTTAAGTTAGATCTATCTATGTTTCAAGAAAAATCGAAAAAATAGAGTGCATATGCATGCAGAGTGCTTGTTGTTTTTCTTTTAGGAAAGGAGACTCTTACCCTTTTGATTGCTTTCAAAAAAGAAAAATGCATTTGGAATGTGTTGCTTGTCTTTGATTTTGATTTGTTCAAAATAGTTGTTTGGGAATTTTTGGTTTTTAATATGAAAAGAAAATACTCTCTTTCCCTCCTATAGGAAGGCATACCACGAATGGTAAAGCGAAATATTTGTATCTACATTCTACATGGTTTTACTTTTTCTGTCAAAATTCCATGCATTCACCTAACCATCCACTTTAAAATTAATGGTAGTTATAGGTTAAAATTTACATAGCAATTTGAGTGATAGGTTAGAGATGTGTTCAGGTGTTGTTAAGCATAGGAGCTGTCATTAATCATCCACATAACATCCCAGGACTCACGCGGTTCTTCCACGTACCGTCAGTATATCGAATGACCTTTCATGTAACCTTGAGGTATATAGAAAGGTACTTCACGTACTCGATTGCATATAGGAAGGCCCCTTGTGAATGATTATGCATTAGACAACACTACTACCGATTTGAGCTCCCACGTACCTTGCATATATCTAGAGACCCAAATAGGATACCTTATCTATTTGAGAAAAGCCATTTGGCCATCTTTATTGGATCCATACACTAAAAACAACATTCAGGGAGATTACTACGCACATACCCTTGAGGTATATCATGAGTGGCACCTTCTTGACAATCCTAGTGAGAGACCTGACTATCTGAATTCCTCCTGTCATTTAAGTTTGCTTGTTTAGCCTATAGCTTGAGTAGGGAAATTTTTGGTATATCGCGTTTTGACACCCTAGGTTAGATAGGAACTGTACAAACTGGCTGAGCTAAGACAGTCCAGAATATGGGTCTTGCCACCTGATTTTATTCTTGTTTCAGGAGAAAATCCTATGGAAGCTATCGACCAAGGAGCTACTACCAACTCCCAAGCGAGAGAAAATGTGGTTGCAGAAAGAAGAGGTTCATATCCTTCACACTCGCCTCCCTTGGTCCAAAAACCTTCTCAGGGTAATACTTCGTTCCATTCTCCCATAGAAGGTCATGTTGATGATACTACCCATCTAGATTATGGTCCCAATGCTCCATTTTGGGATACCTCTATAGGAAAATCCATTTCCTCATTTGGCACCAGTTTAAACTTTTCTGAAGAAGTTTCACCAAATGAAGAAGAATGTAGACAATAACAGGCAGCTATTCTCCATCCACAACAAATTGAGAAGAAAATAGATAACATATTGGGCACACCACCACCGCGTTTCGCAGTTGTTCCTCTGGGATATTGTTCACTTGCCGATTCTATGAGACCCATTGAATCGATTCTAGATCGTACTGTGACTCCACATAATCTAGGTCAAACTACCAACCCCACCACCTCCCATATTATGTATGTTCCCAATCCTCCCAGGTGTTTCGCACCTGGGGCTCAACATTCAATTCCTGTTTCATCAATACCTTCTAATGCTAGGGGGAAACACCTGACATGACCTACGTTATTTGTCACTGGAATTGTACCTAGTCATGGACAGACCTCTAATATAGAGAAATCTACAGTTTATGTCCCTCTGACCCACACAAATGTGGTTAACCCCCCATCCAATTTATGTCAACCCTTGGGGGAACAACCTGTAACCAATCAAACCTCTTGGTGGTATGGTTACACAACAATTCAAGCACCTGTAGGAAAAATTAATTATCAACCCAACCCTACAGGAATTCCTTATGTTGGAATTCCATATCCTAGTAATACTTTCACGCCATGGGGGAAACCTAACTGGTCCTACTTGCCAGCTATGGGGGGGATACCTATACATACTGCGGGGGGTGCCGGAGGATCACCTTATGGAGGTCCTTCCCCTGGGTGGCCTAACGATCCTAGAGGGCCTAGTGGATTTCCTCCTTATGGTCCTAGTGGTCATGGGGGGCTTGGTGGCTTCCCTCCTAATGGTCTCGGAGGGTCTGGTGGCCCTCCTCCTAGTGGTTCTGAAAGCTCCAGAGATTTACCTCCCAAGGGTCCTGGAGGGTCTGGTGGTCCTCCTCCTGGTGGTCCAGGTGGTCTTGGTGGTCCCAACAGTCCTGGTGGTCCTAGAGGCCTTGGTGGTCCTCCTCCTAGAGGCCTTGGTAGTCCTAATGGTCCTGATCCAAGAAATCAACCCCCTCCGGGTGGATCTTTCGGTAGTTCTTCATCACAACAATCTATCTATCAGTCTACTTATGGTCCTACTGGTACTTATATGCGATATCAATATTACTAGTATGTGCAACCTAATCGTTAGCTAACTTTCCTAGCAACCTTGGACTTTCCTGATTTGTCCAAGTTGATTAATGATCCCATTAGACATAACCCCTTGTGGCCTTCCATTCTAGTAAAGTTACCATCGGAAATTCCAAAATTCAATGGGAAGTAGGGAGATGATCCAAAAAACCATGTCATGACATTCCATTTGTGGTGTTCTTCAAACTCCCTTATGGACGATTCAGTTCGTTTAAGACTCTTTCAGCGAAATTTAACTGGTACAGCTGTGAAATGGTACATTGAACTTTTATAACATTCGTTTGTGGATTTTGGCTCATTGACAATTGTATTTCTTACGCACTTTTAGCTTCCTATCAATTATGAAACGGGCACTGATCTCTTAACTTCTCTGTGCCAGAACACCTCCACCCACATATCTGATCATATCCATGAGTGGAGAAGGCGAAGAAGACTTATTAAGGCTCCTATCCCGGATCAGTTGTTAGCGGATTGGTTTACTAAATCTTTTTTGCCTCCAATTTCCCAAGATGTAGCTATGGGCGGTGTCGTTACTGAAGAGAAAGCCATTAGTCAAGCCCAATATCTGGACTTGGTTTATTCCCAGTCTGAAACTTTGTATGACTTGATCCCTCAAGCTCCTCGCCCAAGCACCGATCTTGCAAATCCATCAGCAGAAACCCCTGTTGATGGGATTGTTGGTTCAATATAGTCCCCATTAGTAGTAAAACCTTCCAAGAAACCCTAGACTTCCACCCCTACTCCTTTAACTCCCAAGTTTTCCACTGAGGTCAATTCCATTCAGAGTATTCAAACGCTCGGTAACAATAAAAAGAAAGGTAAATATAAACACAAAAAACCTGGAAACCAACAGGAGAATCCAAAACCAACCACCAATGACAACGATAAAGGGAAAATAAAAGTAAAATATCTATGTCTTCTATGCAGAGGTGACGATTTCACAAAAGAGTGTCCTCGTCGGGATGAAATCACCCAATTTTTGAAAACTAATCTCGCACTCGCAATTCTCACGGATCCTTTTCCCTCTCAACAACAACTGATAGACCACATGTCTAATTAGGGAAGCTCTAGTTCTTCAGAGGAAATTTTCATGATATCCTTGGATACTATTAGTTTGAAAACTTGAGGTCAGATTTATGACAAATCCGTAGACAAGAAAGAAGAGAATTATTCTTCAGGAAAAGCTCCCTCTACTGGTTCTCCCGATTCCTCGTCTACTATTCCCCTAACCATCGAGAAGCCTAATATCGCCATGGTTTTGCGTCCACCCAAGAGTACTCTTAGGAAGGCTGTTTTCAACCCTAATGCTTGAGCTGCTCAATTTTATAATGTAGTTGAATACCTCTCTCAGGCACCATGTGCAATGTCTACCTTGGAATTACTCCAAAGTTGTCCTAGACAACGCAAAAAATTGTTAACTTCATTAGGAGCTTTAGACCCAAACAATACTAATTTGATTCATTTCAATGTTGAGAACTATAACTCTAGACTACCTCATAAACTCACTTTCTAAATCATAATGAAAGTAGTTGAAAAGAAGGTCTTTAGAATTGTCTTAGACAAAGGAGCTTCAACTTCGGTTTTGTCGCTGTCTTGTTGGAAAGCTATTGGCTCTCCCGAGCTTGTAACATCACCCACGACTCTGAAAGCCTTTGATGGACGAGGTTTCCAGTCCCATGGTCTCATACCAGCCCTTTCAGTCGAGCTTGGCGGCAAAGCTATTTCTATTCAAGTAGAAGTGGTAGATGCCCCGTTATTTTACAACCTCCTTTTAGGAAGAAGTTGGTTTTACGCCATGACTGCTGTCGCTTCGATGGTATTTTGAACTGTCCAATTTTTGCATTTAGGGAGAATTGTCACCGTTAACTAGCTCAATTTCTATACGTTGGATGTTAATACCTCTACGGCTAATAACATCCCTATGTTAGGCCAATCCCATCCTCCTTCCCCATCGATTGGGGTAGGCATGTTGAAGGATTCGTCCCTTATGGGGATTTTTCTGTCCACTCCTCCTAACAAAAACACGGTGACAGTAAATATGATTTCATCATTTGATTATGATCCAAAGGGAAAACAAATTGTTGAGTCCACCTCATTGAGTCTTGTTGCAGCTGCAACGTTTTCCCAAATTTCTAAAAATTTTGGACCCTCCTTTTGATTGTTGCTTTGCTTAGATTTGTTGAGATTGTTTAACTTTGCTGCAAGCTTGGTTTGTTGAGGTTGATGGTTGAATGAATATTGTTGTTTGTTGATGGTGCCATTTTGAATGAATATTGTTGTTTTGACTTATGGATGATTTCTTTTTCACTATCAGAGTTTTTTTTGAACTATGAGTCGGGGTCGTAGTCATCTATGCAGCCGTCATTCCAGAGACTCATTCGTGAGTGACCCGATCCGAAACCTTGTCTTCCGTCGATGTGATTTTGTTTTATTTTTATTTCGGCATTTTTGTTCTTGTCACTATCGGAGCCATGTTGGACATTTGAATTGGGGGATTAGTATTTGTTTGTCCGATCGCTGTCAATTTAGTTTTTTGCAAGAGCCTTAGTCTATTTGTGTTCTGTCGTTGCAGCTCCGGAACGGACTCACCATCCGCTTCATAGCTTTTCCTTTCGCCGATGGTTAGCTTAATGTTTAGTTCTATTTTTCTCCGATTTTGACTGGTCTACGGAACCGTTCATCTTTGTAACTACCGCCATTGCGGCATTCTAGCATACTAATGGTCCGATGCTATAGTCATTTTGAGCTCCGATGATGAGGTTTCTAGTGTGTGTTTTTCCAACGATTCTCATCGTGCTGCGAAAGTCATAATATCTTCATCTCCCGTCGTTGCGGCTCATTAGCAGATTGACCGCCGATGCCTTAGTTGTCCCACTGCCCGATATACATGTTTTCCCACCGATTACTTTCACCGAGGTCTATATATATGTGGGGTGAGTCATTATTCTATTATTATCCCTGTGAACTTGTGCCTGCACTATCCTTGTCGAGTCGAACTGTGCGTTCGTGCCTAGATGTTGGAATCTTGTTTATGGGCGGCGTCTCCGTGGAGCTTTCGGATTTTTCCTTGTCGACTGCAACTTGTTGCTAGGCAAGCCAACCGTGGTTTTACCCTTTCTTTGAGTTTTTGGAGCTAGTGTCTCGTCCTGTGGTTAGGTTTTTCCCGCTGTGGTAGATAGGCGTATATGTCTAGGTTGTATCCTATTAGCGTAGTGTGGTCTAGTTTGACAGTTCACAGACGGGGCGGGGTGGGGGGGGGGTGGGTTTAGTTTTTCTTGAGTGGTTTTTGCAAAGCCATTATGGACTTTCGAACCCTGTTCGATTGTTTACGAAATTGGTGCAGACGAGCGTTACGCTGTCTACACCGATTTTTCTGGGTTTGCGTAGGGGAAAATTCCTAGTCTTGTGCCATCGTGGGCATTCGCCTGGTTTCGTTGAAGACGCTGACGGTTTTAGTTTTTTATTAGATTGGTTCTTTTTTCACATAAGTACCGTGATTAGTCTCGTTGGTAGAGGTTTTACATGTTAACGATGAATTATGATGCATGTTGTCGATCATGATTATTTCTAATTGTAGGCATGATTTAGTATTTTTGTAGAACTTATCATTTTGCAGAAGTTCTTGCTAGTTAGTCCTGATTTTTTCATTTGAATAGGTTTAAGTGTTGAAAATATGGAAGAGGTAAATGTTTATACAATTTTCTTCGTTCTTCGAATACTGGTTAGAATCCCAAATAGCCTAAATGCATTTTTGTTTGTGACAGGGAAACTATTGTAAAGGCGAGATGTGGAAAAGATAGAAAAAGAAGGCTCCTATTGCTGAGGGGGAGCTTGAGGTGGAAATTATTACAAAGATTGAGTACATTTATGAATATACTAGAGCCACCACTGGGGTGGAGCCTGACTACAAGTGGGGTGAGATCTATCGACTAATTTCAAACCAAGAAGTGCCTGATACCGGGTTTGAAGAATTAACAATATATGACAACATTGAGAAGTCTTCCTTGATGAAGATAGCTACCAGACCTGAGATTTTCCCATGTTTTGAAGTGATTGGATGGATCCTACCTAGTGTAGATGTGACTACTATCATTTTGGCCAATACTGCCAAATAGGGCTACACTGCTTACAGTCTTGGTTATGTCTCTTTAGCTTATCACTTACCTCCAGCCCAGGTTTACCTAACTAAAGATTGGTTGAAAGAAATTAACTTAGACCTGGTTGAAACTGTAAAGAGGATGATGATACCTGGTAAGAATTTTTGAACCAAGCCATCAGGGGAGTATGACACAACCACTCTTATAACCCCATATAGGTTTATAGCATTAATGTTAAACAAAGTTTTTGGGAGAGCCCATGGTAAGAGTTTCAAGTTGGGTTGGGTTCCCATTATTTTCTATGTAGCCACCCATGGGACTATATTCAATTGGGCAAACATTGTGTCCAACAGTCTCTCAGCTTGTAGTGCTTCAGCTCTGGGAGGGGTGTCTCAGAAAAATTCTGAGTTCTACATGAGCTCCATATTAATACACTGTATACTATGCACCCAGCCATTTCCAGCCCTAAGGTGCATGTGGGACAGGGACATAACCCCTGTGTACACAACTTACAAGTTGTTGTGGGCACACAAATATTACAGTCATTATAAAGAAATTTGTGAACATTTTATTATGCCTTTGTATACATTGATTTTCTTGAAAGAATGCAATTGTATGTCTAAGGAGGCATTGAAAGTCATTGAGGAGTATGAAAATTACTACTTGACTGATGAAGGGATGTATATTAGGATGTATGGTTGCTCTAGGGCACCTTCTTTGCTTCCCAAGTATGCCACTGATTATCTGGTGCACAATGAAGCAGTCAGACAGGTTTACTTAGCTGGTATAGGGAGTTTCCTATTTGAACACAAGAAGGCATCCTATCCTCCCATACCTTTCAGGTTGGGAAGCTATAAATTTTTCAAGGTTAAACTAACTGCGGATTTTGTACAAGAATTGGAGCACTTTCACTTTGGGGAGATGAAGTTCCATAGAAATGATTCTCAGAACAAAGTTGTAGAACGTTGCAAGGAGGCCAATGTTCATATTGAATATACAAACCACTGGGACAAAGATGAAGAAATTTTCAGAAATGCAGTAAATATGACTACATTGAAAATAAGATTTAAATAGAAGATCAGCACTAAAGGTGGTAAGGGCCAAATTGAACATAAGAAAGATGATGAAGAGGAGGCCAGGAAAATAGAAGAGGATGCTAGGAGACTAGCACAAGAGGCTGAGAGTTGGCTTAAGAGTGAAGAAGAAGAAAGGAGGAAAGCTGAACAAGAAGCAACAAAGAATGCAGAGGAAGATGCAAAGAGGGATGAAGAAGAAAGAAAGAAGAAAGAAGTTGAAAGTCTGAAGTTGACAGGATCCACAATAGACCAACAAACTTCTGACCCAACAGACATTCAAGAAGTACATGATCAAGATTGTCCCTACTATCAGGAGCCTGCTACAACTTCTGGTAGCAATATAGGGCAGGTTGTTGTTTCTGAATTGAGGCTAAGACCTTTTGAGCAGAAGAAAGGACAAGATGTCCTAGACTTTAGCACCATTTTTTTATGATAGAGAAAAGAAGAGGATTGTAAAGAGGACTGAGAAGAAGGCTGAAATAGGTGGACAATCAGGGATGATGGTCACTGATAAAAATTTGGTCCATGGTATAGATAAAGATCCAAGACTGATAGCCAGAGCTGGAGCAACATTGATCCACGCCACTGAAGATAATGTGGATTGACTAATGACAGATCTTGAGCAATCAAGGAAAAATGCAGCTCAATTAAAGGACACCCTGAGAAAGGAGAGGGATGAAGGCAGCAGATTAAAGAGAAAGTTTGAAGAAATGCAAAATGAAATGAACTCTTCAAAAGCAGAGCTTCAGTCCCTCGAAGAAGACAAGATGTCTTTGGAAGTTTCCATTGAAAAGATAGGAAGATATGCTCAGAATAACTAGCAGAATTGCAAAGGTTACAACAGGAATATCAGGAACTAAAGACAGAAAGGGATGGACTAAAAACATCATATGAATACCTTAATGTAGAAAGAGGCTAGCTGCAAAGCAAAGTTGGGGAGTTGGAAACACAAAGGGCTACCATGGAGGAGAAAGAAAAATAATTTTAGATGCAAGCAACAGAGTTTGAAGGACAAATTGCTTCACTAGCAGCATCATTGAAAGAGGCCAAGGAACAACAAACTAGTATTCAGCCTTTTAAAGAGCATGTCCTAACACAAAGAAGTAGAATGCAATGGCTGCAGGTGTCCATTGAAGAGGAAATATGCAAAGTCTTGCAGGTAGATAACAGATTGGAGGAAATTTTAGAGACTACCTCGTATTTTGTAGATAGGTCTGAGGACATTTTGGAAGTCCTGACTAGAAGGATAGGAAGGATGGAGGCCAATGAAGAAATTCCTGCAGATTTACTAGCCAAAGGTCAACAAAGATTAAAGTAGGATTATGACTTGTTGGAATTTGCAATAAACACAGCGGAAGAGTTCAAGAAGGCTGTAAAGAAAACAAGAGGATCTTCCACCGAGTATTGCAGAAGGGTGCTGATCACTTACAACCGATGCCAGGTGGCTACTGAATAAAGATTAGATGCATTTCCAGAACATGAACTGTTCACAGAAATGTTACAGAGAAGATATTAGGAGGATGAGTGGAGGATTTAGCAAGTCAAGGTCCTGGATGAACAGATCTTGAAGGATGAAGTGGCTTATTTAGCAGTCAATGTACAGTTACTTGAGGATCAATTATGCTTAAGCTCAGCAAGAATTGAAGTGATTAAAAATCAAGCTGCAAAGTTTGAAATCAACATTCATTTTCTTGAGCCTTCATAATTTGAGAGCATAGCATCAGAAGCCTAAGAGTGGAAAAAGTTCCTAAATAATCAAGCGGGGCCCTCTACTTAAAGTGCTTTATTAGTTTGTTTAAATGTAATATATTGTAAGATGTATGAGCAGTCACTATAAGACAATTTTTGGGAGATGAAACATTGGGGAAGCCCAGGAGTCATTTGGGGCAGCCCAAAAGTTTCACCTTTTGTATAAGTATAGGAGAGTTTGATAGAAAAAGGACTTTTTCCCGGTTAGACTTGTGAGAACATGTTGTAAGAGGAACTATTTCGTTTTGCAATAGATAATTACAATTTTTCCTATTGGAGAAAGCTTTGGTGGAATGTTCAAATGCTATGCAATGGATGTTGTTGAAGTGGAACTATTTTGTTTTCAGCTTTTATTTATTAACTGTGAGATCGTTCTAACTTGTTGAACCTATGTTCTTGTATGAATGTTCTCTGGTTTATTTTATGATAATTTCCACTATGAGTAATGAATGCTTTCATAAACCATGAGCTATCTTGTTGTTCATCTATCTATTCATGTTTATGTGTTTCGAATTAAAGAACAACTACCTGTGATTTTTCTTAATGCATGAACGGTGATACATTACTCATTAAATGATAATCTCGCTCCCTAGGGACAACTTAGTTAGATAGTTGTATTTATTGCCATGTGTGATTTAGATGCGAGACAGTTTAAGATGAGTGGCAAGAACCTGCGCATCACATTGTGACTGCTCCTCGTACTCTTGATCAATATTCATTTTAGATAAGCACTTGCATTTCATACTTAAAACTAAAAAACACCAAAATATACATGGTGGACTGGGCCGCAACTGGTAGAACCTTTTATTTTTGTTACTTGACCTACTGTAGTCGGACCGCAAACCAGACGGATTCCCCATACCAAACAATCATGGGCTATTTGAAAAAGTTGACTAAGGAGAATCCCTTACTGTTGTCAACTGCGATTTTCCAGGCCTCAACATTTTTTGGCGCTAGAAGGAGGGCCACCAGTGCATGTCTAGCTAAGGAAACCCATTTCCTCGAAATTACTCCACTAGTGATAGTTTTGAAAGCAGTTCATTTCCCAATCCGAATCCTGAAGAGAAGTGGAAAGAAAATTTGTATTCTGTTGATAACGAAGTTGTTAATGATCTGAGAATACATACCAGAGCATATGTGAAGAGTATTGGAGGATTACCTACTATCCCTGATTTACCCAGGAGAGAGTATAAGAAAAAATACCGTCCTATATTGGAAGACTCAGTATTGGTTGGAGATTTGGAAGAATTGGTAGAAACAACATTGCAGGAAGTGGTTCAGCCTTTGAATCAAGTGGGCCCAAATACACCTTACGGTTCACCTATTAATACTCCTATTCATTCACCACCTCACTCTCCACCCAGACTCATGGTGGGTGTAAATGTAAATCAGCCACCTAACCCACCAAATCCACCACTCGCTTGGAAAGCCAGTTCACCTCTAAACCTAGCACCTCCTTTGCATGAATTACCTCAATATTTTGAGAAGATGATGCCCAAGTTTGACCCAAATGAGAAGATATTAGTAGATGATCACTTGCAAAGTTTCTACTTGGCCATAGAGGGGCTAAAAGCTAGAGAACACGAAGATGTAGTCTGCAGACTTTTTCCACACACCCTTAAAGGAGCAGCAGCCTCATGGTATTTTGGTCTACTTGCAAATTCAATCCCAGACTGGGATACTTTTGAAAGGATATTCAGAAGCAAATATGCAGCCCAGAAAACTCATGCAGCTCTCATGAAAGGACTGCGCACTTTAAAGAAAGAAAGAAAAGAAAAGGTGCATAGTTTCACCCAAAGGTTTTCTGCTTATCTTAAGAATTTCTCTGCAGCAGATAAGCCCTCTGATAAAGTTCTGATTGAGTATTATACTTTGGCTTTAGGGCCTGACTTGGCCATGTTTTCAAAGGCTCAATTTAAACCTACGTTGTCAGAGACTTATGAAGAGGCTGAGAGAGTAGAGGCTGAAAAATAAAGCATAGAAGATTATCCTGAGCAGTCAGGAGAATTTTTTTTTGGTAACAATTCCTTATTACTGTCTAAACCTAAAGAGGAGCAATCACATGATTTTGAAGGAATCTTAAAAATGATGCAAAATATTTCCAATAGAATAATAGATTTGGAAAAAGAAAAGGAAGTCCAGAAAGCCTATAAGCCTTACTACAAGAGAAAAGAGGATAACAATCAGTCCAAACCTCCTCCAAACAGTCCTGCATCAATGAACTTAACCGAGGTAGGTATGGATGATTTTGCACTTTCCACCAGCATCCCCATTCTTAAAAAAATTGTCCTCAATGGATAAATTCAATGACATTAGTGATGAATCAGCTGCTGGATTCCAAATTAACAGATGCCGAGGATGAAGAAGAAAAGGGTGGTAAAGCCACAGAAAAACAAGAGAATGATGCTTTGGTATTATGGGATTGTGTCTCAATTTTTGATATAGAAGAAAGTAATCTGAAATGTGAGGAGATATAGGAAACAAATATGACAGCAAGAATCCTGGACCAGGTGAATAAAGACAATTCAATACTCTCAAAGATCAAGAAATTACAAGAAAATGTAAAGAAACAATCAAAGAATAACATAGATGATGAGATATGTAAAATTACCGGTCAAGATCTGAAACAGGTCAACATGCCTACTGAAGACAAAGTGGGTAATGTCAAGGAAAATCTCAAAACACCTGAAGTACCAGAGGAAAAGCTACCCACAGAAAACCAACCTATAGAAGAAGTTGTTGAAGCCAGTATCGGAGGAAAGGCTATGTTTAAAACCCCACCATTCCTTTTGACTATGGAAATTTTGAATCATAAGGTGCACAATTGTTTGGTAGATTTTGGATCATCAGTAAATGTTATGCCACTTGTAGTTTGCAGAAATATTAATGGACAGCCTACACCTACTACCTGGAAGGTGACTCAATTAGACCAGACAAATGTGAAAGTAGTAGGGGAAATGAAGGATGTTCTAATTCGTCTACATGATAATGAAAAGATATGTCAATGTATTGATATTGTGGTAGCAGACATACTTGATGGTTATGGAGTCATTTTGAATCGAGATTGGTCAACGAGACTAAAGGGGTATTTTGCTTCAGATTGGTCACATTTGTGGTTGCCTCATAAAGGGAGCCCAAATCATATCAAAATTTTAAGAGAACCTTACATGAAACACACTATCACACAATTGGAAGAAAAAAACAAATCAATAAATTGTGTATTGGGAAATTATCTAATTGAACTTGAACTGGGATACTTTGCATCAGAAGAAGCCAACAACCTATCAGACACCCAGCCCGATCTCCTTCAATGTTCACGGGATGATAATATTGATTGTAAATTAGTAGATGTAGTATTTGTTTCAAGAACAACAAAATTAGATAATGGTTAGGTCTTTCTCATTTTTTTTGTAGTCAAGCCTAACCCCTTCACTTACAAGTTGTCATATCTATAGGGGTAGGCAGAGAACTAACCAGTTAGTGGTTTAGTTCTCGAATTTGATTTTCTTTGTTTTTGTTTTTGATGACCTTGTACATAGATAATTTGATTTCGTTGTTTACTTTGATTTATTTCATTGCTGTTATTTCTAGTTAAATTTTGTTTGATTTCAATAAAAGAGGCAAACTCTTGGTTGGATGTAAAGCATTAGAGTTATGGATTAATTGATATCTTTGGGTATAAGACTGTATACTATTGTTTGATCTGGTAGACTTTCTTCTAGTTAAGTAGTTTTTCTAAATGGCTATGAACACATTGAAGTCCTACTTAATCCTGGCAAAATAACTCAGGATCAAAAGGCCTGGAACACTATTTTGAGGCTCCATCCATTTCACATCTAAAAATGTCCGAGGGGGTGATAGCAAAAGACCCACGGAAAGGAAGTAGGGTAAACAGTATATTATATATAAATGATCCCATGCCAAGAATTCAAATCCAAAAGGCTGTTAAGAGTCAAAACTCCTAAAAAGCAATATCTATCAAAACTAAGTACTGAATCATATAAGTACAAAATTGCCAAAAGTTCTTCTCCGTTCGTGAGCTGAAAATTAAATACATCTCTCACACAAAAGGACACTATGGATAGAGGAGCATGAATAAAAATTTAGAAAGAAAGGCATGAGGAGGGTCCACAAGCACATGAAAGTGCAAATTGGCTTAGGAATGAGGAATAAATGAATATTTCTATTTACCATATGTTACAATCCTGTGGTGTCCAAGCTGGAAGCTACCCAAAGACCAAGGTAAAATGAAACTCATGTACTTGGCCTCAAAAGATTTATCTTGACTTTGAGATTTTGGGTTTCCATTTTCCTAAAATTGGATTGTCATCAATGATTAAAAGTACATATGTTTTCCATTGTGGGAATACAGACATCTAGAAGAATTCAAAATGTTAGTTTGGTTGCTGAACAGTTTTTTACTTAAGCAAGATTTTGTCCAGATATCTGGGTTCACCAGTTAGTCGCCAATTGTTGCAGCTGCAACGTTTTCCCAAATTTCTAAAAATTTTGGACCCTCCTTTTGATTGTTGCTTTGCTTAGATTTGTTGAGATTGCTTAACTTTGTTGTGAGCTTGGTTTGTTGAGGTTGATGGTTGAATGAATATTGTTGTTTGTTGATGCTTCCATTTTGAACTTAAGTTTTGACTTACAGATGATTTCTTTTTCACTATCGGAGGTTTTTTTGAACTATGATTCGGGGCCATAGTCATCTACGTAGCCGCCATTGTGGAGACTCGTTCGTGAGTGACCCAATCCGAAACCTTGTCTTCCGCCGATGCGCTTTTGTTTTATTTTTATTTCGGTGTTTTTGTTCTTGTCGCTGTCGGAGCCGTGTTGGACATTTAAATTGGGGGATTAGTCTTTGTTTGTCCGATCATTGTCAATTTCATTTTTTGTAAGAGCCTTAGTCTATTTGTGTTCTGCCATTGCAGCTCTGGAACAGACTCACCATCCACTTTACAGCTTTTCCTTTCACCGATGGTTCGCTTAATGTTTGGATCTATTTTTCTCCGACTTTGACTAGTCTACGGAACCATTCGTCTTTCTAACTTCTGTGGTTGCGGCGTTATAGCATACTAATGGTCCGATGCTATAGTCATTTTGAGCTCCGATGCTGAGGTTTCTAGTGTGTGTTTTGCGGATGATTCTCATTGTGCTGCGAAACTCATAATATCATCGTTTCCCACCGTTGCGGCTCATCAATAGGTTGACCGCTGATGCCTTAGTTGTCCCGCTACTCGATATACATGTTTTCCCATCGATTGCTTTCACCGAGGTCTATATATATGTGGGGCAAGTCATTATTCTATTATTATCCCTGTGAACTCGTTCTTGCACTGTCCTTGTCAATTCGAACTGTGCATTCATGCCAAGCTGTCGGAATCTTGTTCGTGTGTGGCATCTCCGTGGAGCTTTCAGATTTTTCCTTGTCGACTGCAGCTTGTTTCTAGATAGGACAACTGTGGTTTTACCCTTTCTTTGAGTTTTTGGAGCTAGGGTCTCATCCTGTGGTTAGGTTTTTCCCGTCATGGTAGATAGGCGTATATGTTTGGGTTGTATCATATTAGCATAGTGTGGTCTAGTTTGACAGTTTGCAGATGGGGTGGGGGGGGGGGGG
>LPNX010375091.1:404164-427342 GCA_001517045.1 Pseudotsuga menziesii
TTTAGGAAATTGGCGCAGATGAGCGTTACTCTATCCGCACTGGTTTTTTAGGGTTTGCATGTGGCCATCCGGGGGGGGGGGATTCCTAGTCTTGTGTCATCGTGGGCATTCGCCTGGTTTCATTGAAGACGTCAAGGGTTTTAGTTTTTCATTAGACTGCTTCTTTTTTCACATAAGTACCGTGGTTAGTTTCACTGGTAGAGGTTTTTCGTGCTAACAATGAATTATGATGCATGTTGTCCATCATGATTATTTCTAGTCGTAGGCACGATTTTAAGATTTTTGTAGAACTTATCATTTTGCAGAAGTTCTTTCTAGTTAGTCCTGATTTTTGCATTTGCATAGGTTTAACTGTTGCAAATATGGAGGAGGTAAATGTTTATATAGTTTTCTTCATTCTTCGAATACTAGTTAGAAGCCCAAATAGCCTAAATGCATTTTGTTTGTGACAGGACAACTATTGTAAAGGAGAGATGTCGACAAGATAGAAAAATAAGGCTCCTGTTGCTTAGGGGGAGTCTGAGGTGGAAATTCTTACAAAGGTCGAGTACATTTATGAAGATACTAGAGCCACTACCGGGGTGGATCCTGACTACAAGTGGGGTGAGATCTATAGACTAATTTCAAACCAAGAAGTGCCTGATATCAGGTTTGAAGAATTAATAATATATGCCAACATTGAGAAGTCTGCCTTGATGAAGAGAGCTACCAGACTTGAGCTTTTCGCATGTTCTGAAGTGATTGGATGGATCCTGCCTAGGGCATATGTGACTACTATGATTCTAGCCAATACTTCCAAACAGGGCTACACTGCTTACAGTCCTGGTTATGTCTCTTTATCTTATCACTTACTTCCAGCCCAGGTTTTCCTAACTGAATATTGGTTGAAAGAAATTAACTTAGACCTGGTTGAAACTGTAAAGAGGATGATGATACCTTGTAAGAATTTTCGAACCAGGCCATCAGGGGAGTATGACACAACCACTCTTAGAACCCCATATAGGTTTATAGCATTAATGTTAAACAGAGTTTTTGGGAGAGCCCATGGTAAGAGTTTCAAGTTGGGTTAGGTTCCCATTATTTTCTATGTAGCCACCCAGGGGACAGTATTCAACTAGGTGAACATTGTGTCCAACAGTCTCTTAGCTTGCATTCCTTCAGCTCTGGGAGGGGTGTCTCAGAAAAAGTCTGAGTTCTACATGAGCTCCATATTAATAGACTGTATACTTTGCACCCAGCCATTTCCATCCCTAAGGTGCATGTGGGATAGGGACGGAACCCTTGTGTACATAGCTTACAAGCTGTTGTGGGCACACAAATATTATAGTCATTATAAATAAATTTGTGAACATTTTAATATGCCTTTGTATACGTTGATTTTCTTGAAAGAATGCAATTGTATGTCTGAGGAGGCATTGAAAGTCATTGAGGAGTATGCAAATTACTACTTGACTGATGAAGGGATGTATATTAGGATGTATGGTTGCTCTAGGGAACCTTCTTTGCTTCCCAAGTATGCCACTGATTATGCAGTGCAAAAACAAGCAGTTAGGTAGGTTTACTTAGATGGTATAGGGAGTTTCCTGTTTGAACACAAGAAATCATCCTCTCCTCACATACCTTTCATGTTGGGAAGCTATAAATTTGCCAAGGTTAAACTAACTGCATATTTTGTACAAGAATTGGAGCACTTTCACTTTGGGGAGATGAACTTCCATAGAAATGATTCTCAAAACAAAGTTGCAGAACATTGCAAGGAGGCCAATGTTCATTTTGAATATACAAATCACTGGGACAAAGTTGAAGAAATTTTCAGAAATGCAGTAAATATGACTGCATTGAAAAGAAGATTTAAATAGAAGATAACCACTAAAGGTGGTAAGGGCCAAACTGAACAGAAGAAATCTAATGAAGAGGAGGCCAGGAAAAGAGAAGAGGATGCTAGGAGACTAGCGGAGGAGGCTGAGAGTTGGCTTAAGAGTGAAGAAGAAGAAAGGAGAAAAGATGAACAAGAAGTAACAAAGAATGTAGAGGAAGATGCAAAGAGGGATGAAGAAGAAATAAAGAAGAAAGAAGATGAAGAGCTAAAGAAGAAAGAAGCTAAAATTTTGAAGCTGACATGATCCACAATAGACCAAAAAACTTCTGACCCAGTAGACATTCAAGAAGTACAGGATCAAGATTGTCCTGACTCTCAGGAGCTTGTTATAACTTCTGGTAGCAATATAGGGCAGGTTGTTGTTTCTGAATTGAGGATAATACCTTTTGAGCAGAAGAAAGGAGAATAAGTCCTAGACTTTAGCACTATTTTTTATGACAGAGAAAATAAGAGGATTGTAAAGAGGACCGAGAAGAAGGTTGAAACAGGTGGACAATCAGGGATGATGGTCACTCATAAAACTTTGGTCCATGTTATAGATAAAGATCAAAGACTGACAGCCAGAGCTAGAGCAACATTAATCCATGCCACTGAAGATAATGTGGATCGATTAATGACAAACCTTGAGCAATCAAGGAAAAATGCAGCTCAATTAAAGGACACCCTGAGAAAGGAGAGGGATGAAGGCAGCAGATTAAAGAGAAAGTTTGAATAAATACAAAATGAAATGAAGTCTTCAAAAGCAAAGCTCTAGTCCCTCCAAGAAGACAAGATGTCTTTGGAAGTTTCCATTGAAAAGACAGGAAGAGATGCTCAGAATAACCTAGCAGAATTGCAAAGGTTACAACAGGAATATCAGGAACTAAAGACAGAAAGGAATGAACTAAAAACAACATATGAAGACCTTAATGTAGAAAGAGGCCAGCTACAAAGTAAAGTTGGGGAGTTGGAAACACAAAGGGCTACCATGGAGGAGAAAGAAAAACAATTTTAGATGCAAGCAGCAGATTTTGAAGGACAAATTGCTTCACTAGCAGCATCATTGAAAGAGGCCAAGGAACAACAAACTAGTATTCATCCTTTTAAAGAGCATGTCCTAACACAAAGAAGCAGAATGCACCAGCTGCAGGTGTCCATTGAAGAGGAAAGATGCAAAGTATTGCATGTAGATAACAGATTGGAGGAAATTTTGGAGACTACCTCGTATTTTGTAGATAGGTCTGAGGACATTTTGGAAGTCCTGACTGGAAGGATAGGAAGGATGGAGGCCAATGAAGAAATTCCTGTAGATTTACCAGCCAAAGATCAACAAAGCTTAAAGCAGGATTATGACTTGTTGGAATTTGCAATAAACACAACGGAAGAGTTCAAGAAGGATGTAAAGAAATAAGAGGAGCTTCCACCGAGTATTGTAGAAGGGTGCTGATCACTTACAACCGATGCCAGGTGGCTGCTGAACAAAGATTAGATGCATTTCTAGAACATGAACTATTCATAGGAATGTTACAGAGCAGATATCAGGAGCATGAGAAGAGGATTCAACAAGTCAAGGTCCTGGATGAACAGATCTTGAAGGATGAAGTAGCTCATTTAGCAGTGAGTGTACAGTTACTTGAGGGTCAATTACGCTTAATCTTAGCAAGAATTGAAGTGATTAAAAATTAGACTGCAAAGTTTGAAATCAACATTCATTTTCTCGAGCCTTCAGAATTTGAGAGCATAGCATCAGAATCCCAAGCATGGAAAAAGTTCCTAAATAATCAAGCAGGGCCCTTTACTTAAAGTGATTTATTAGTTTGTTTAAATGTAATATATTGTAAGATGTATGAGCACTCACTATAAGACAATTTTTGGGAGATGAAACGTTGGGGAAGCCCAGGAGTCATTTGGGTCAGCCCAAAAGCTTTGCCTTTTGTATAAGTATAGGAGAGTTAGATAGAAAAAGGAATTTTTCCTAGTTAGACTTGTGAGAACATGTTGTAAGAGGAACTATTTCATTTTGCAATAGATAATTACAATTTTGCTTGCTGGAGAAAGCTTTGCTGGAATGTTCAAATTGTTAGGATATTTAGACACTTAGGAGTTAGTTAAGATCAACTTGTGTAATATATCCGTTAGGTAAAAGTGTGTTTCTTTAGTATGCATTAGTATGCATTTGTAAGTGTTCTAATCCGATGGTCACGATATGTTCTAGACATAGAGTGATCCGACGGTTCAACTTCTCTTAGATCATACCTACCATTGATCCATGGCTTAACACCCGATTGGTCTATGATCTCTATTTAAAGAGCATAGAGGGTCCTTGGCTAGTTGATCGATTATGAGAAGCTCATGTAACTTTCTTTCTTTTGCATAATAAATTGCTCCAAGTAGCTATTTGGCTGGTGCCGTGGACTGTTTCCCTCTCGAGGGTTTTAACCACATGACAAACATCCGTGTGTTGATCTGTGATATTTTTGTGTGAAGTAGTTGCTGAAGGTGTTTGGTCTTTTGGGAGTACCCTGTGTACCCGAACACAAATGCTATGCAATGGATGTTGTTGAAGGGGAACTATTTCGTTTTCAGCTTTATTTCATTAATTGTGAGATCGTTCTAACTTGTTGAACCTATGTTAGTGTATGAATGTTCTCTGGTTTATTTTATGATAATTTCCACTATGAGTAATGAATGCTTTCATAAACAATAAGCTATCTTGTTGTTCATCTATCTATTCATGTTTATGTGTTTCGAATTAAAGAACAGCTACTTGTGATTTTTCTTGATGCATGAACAGTAATTCATACTCATTATATGATAATCTCGCTCCTTAGGGACAACTTAGTTAGATAGTTGTATTTCTTGCCGTGTGTGATTTAGATGCAAGATAGTTTAAGACGAGAGGTAAGAACCTGCGCATCACATTGTGACCGCTCCTCGTACTCTTGATCAATCTACATTTTAGATAGGCACTTGCATTTCATACTTAAAACTAAAAAACACCAAAATATACACGGTGGACCAGGACGCAACCGGTAGAACCTTTTATTTTTGTTACTTGACCTACGGTAGCTAGACCGTTAACTGTATAGATTCCCCATACCAAATAGTCACGGGCTAGTTGGGAACGTTGACTGGGGAGAATCCCTTGCTGTTGTCACCTGTAATTTTCTAGGCCTCAACAAGTCTGCATGAAGAAATGTACAACGTCATTCAAACCATTTCTGATGACCACACTGATGAACTTCATTAGGTGGCTTCGAATGCTTACCACCTGCCCTACTGGTTAGAACCCTCTCTTCCTATTCTGGATCATCTCTCTGAGACTTTTCCTTCCGATGAATCCATTATGGAGATCATGAGTATGAATGAGCCTATCTGGGAGGATCATCATCATAGATCCTCGTTCCTCCCCAACACTGGTTCAGCAGACCATGACTTTGCATCCTTGTTTTCCACTGATATTGTCAACATACCTTAAAATCCTATATTGTTGCAAGACATAGATTCTGAAGCAAACCTATGCAACATTACTCAAACAAATCCAATTGACATATCAACCAAGCCCGGTACCCTTGAGCATGTTCATGTTGGGAAGAACTGCTCGGCAAAAGAATTTGAAGCATACATGGCACTTTTCAAAGAATTCCACGATAATTTTACCTGGTCTTATGAAGAAATATCAGGGATAGACTCATCCATTGTGGTCCATGAAATAAAAACCTATCCCACTGCTAAAACTGTCAGGAAAAAACTAAGGCAAGTCCATCCACGGAAAGCCGCAACTATTAAAGCTGAAATAGAGAAAATTCTCAAAGATGGGTTTATTTATCCTGTACCCCTGACAGAATGGGTATCGAACTTTGTCCATGTCAATAAAAAATAGGGCACCATTAGAGTCTGCATCAATTTCAAAGATTTGAAGAAATCTTGTCCCGAAGACAACTTTCCCACTCCGCAGATCTACCAGATTATTAACAATTGTGCCGGAAGTGTCATCTTCTCATTTATGGATGGATTTTTGGGTTATAATCAGATTGAGATTTACCCACTGATCAGCACAAGATGGAATTCATTTTCCCTTGGGGAACCTTTGCATATAGGAAGTTACCGTTTGGCCTAAAAAACATTGGAGCCACTTTCCAATGTGTTATGTCCTATGCATTTCACGATATAAAACATATTGTTGAACTGTACCTTGATGACCTCCCTGCTCATTCACAGTGATGGGAGGACCACCTTGGTCATCTTAGAGATATTTTCCAGAGATGCCGTCATTATAACATATGGCTCAATCCTCATAAGTGTGTTTTCTATGTTGAGATGGGAAGCCTACTAGGTTTTGTGGTTTCTAAGGATGGCATCCAGATTGATCCATTGAAAATTGCCACTATTTAAGCTCTACCGGTCTGAACCAACCTTCTATAACCCCAAAGTTTGCAAGGGAAGGAAAATTTTCTCTTCTGTTTCGTGTGCAATTTTGCGGATAAAACACACAGTTATATGCATCTCCTTAAGAAGGAAACTCTATTCTATTGGGATGACCAAGCCTAATGAGCCTTTGATAATATCAAACACGCTCTGAATCATTCACTTGTGATACAACCCCCATATTATTCAAAGGATTTTCTCTTATATATTGCTACCTCCACTACTACCATCACTATGGTTTTGGTGCAGGAAAATCCTGACGGTTAGGAGCACGTGATCTACTATGCTAGTAAGAATCTTATGGATTTTGAAACCCGATATTCATGCATGGAGAAATTAGCATTGTCCATGGTCATTGCTATTCAAAAATTTCATCACTACATTTTGCTTCGCACAACCACAGTATTGGTAGACCAGAACCCTATGTATTACATACTGACTCGTCAGGTGCTCGGGGGCAAGTACTCCTGATGGATAGTCATACTACAAGATTTTGATCTAGAATTTTCCAAATCCACATCAAAGAAATCCTTGGTCTTTGCGGAGCTCATGTGTGATCTTTCCTGTGCTTCAACGGAATCCGAGCCCAGTGATTCATTTCTAGATGAATTCCTATTCCTGATAAGCACTACTGACCCATGGTATGGATATTTTCTCATTTATCTCCAAACACAAAGATTTCAGCCAAATCTATCCCATGACGATCACCGCCGTATCCATCACCATGAAAAATACTACCTCATCTTGAATGACACTTTGTATAGATGTGGTATCGATTCCATTCTCCAGCGATGCCTTAACCACGAGGAAGCTGAACAAGTGTTGAATGATTTCCACTTTGGAGCATGTGGCGGTCATTTATCTGGGATGGCTACAACCCAAAAAATCCTTCGCGCTGGCTATTTCTGGCCTTTAGTCTTTAAAGATTGTCATGAGGCTGTTAAGAAATTCCCACCCTGTCAACATTTTTATCCGAAAAAGCGCACTCATCCTGCTTTGCTACACCCTGTCATTATCGTTGGCCCTTTTTCCAAATGGGGGATTTCTTATATGCATTGTAAGCCTACCTCAACCGAGGGGCATGGTTACATCATCATAGCCATTGAATATTTTACAAAGTGGACTGAGACCATGCCTACATATGCAAAAGATGGTAAGACTACCGCTCTCTTCCTGTTCAATCATGTGATAGCTAGATTCGGAGTCCCACAGTCCATAGTTACCGATCACGGATCACATTTTCATAATCAAATGATGGAGGAACTAAGTGCCAAGCTAGGTTTTCATCATGAAAACTTTATGCCCTATTATCTGCAAGCTAATGGTTAGGTAGATACCATTAACAAAATTTTGAAAACGATGCTTCGTCGGATGGTTCGAGACCATAAATCCAACTGGCACCATATCCTTTTCTCTGTTCTTTGGGCTTACAGGACTTCAGTGAAAATAGATACTAGTTTCATACCTTTCCATCTTGTCTATGGACTCGAAGCCGTCTTGCTGATCAAATGTCAGATTCCATCCTTGAAACTTGTTGGCGAACTTCTCCCAGACACTTCCGCAGAGGAAGAGAGATTTTTATACTTGAACAACCTTGACAAAACTAGGAGAGATGTTTCCTTAGCTAATGAGGCACACAAGAAACGTGTCAAGGCATAGTATGACAAGTCTATCCAACCTCATGCCTTAAACGAGGGTGATCTAGTTTTGACTTACGATTAGAGATATGACAAACTAGGGAAAGGAAAGTTCAAATCCATGTGGTATGGTACTTTTGTTATATCCAAAGTTTTAGAGAAAGGGGCCTATGAGCTTGTAGACTATGATGGAATGTCTTTAGGATAACCTCACAATGGGTTGTACCTAAAGAGGTACTATGCCTAGATCTCTCTTGGATAGTATCTTGTATATATGTATATTACTTGACTTTCAGTGTGCTTAAGTATTTTCAATATGGTTTTGAGTTTAGTGTCCGTATATGTTTATACCATGTTTTGGTCGTGCAGAGCAGATGGATTTCTATGGCTTCGCTGATGGTGCTTGCTACCACACCTTGAATCTTGCCTCACCTGCTTGGGTTCTCTATTCCCTAGCTTATGATTTGGTCAGTTCAGGAGCGGTTTGTATTGGTCCCGCTACCAACAATATCGCCGAGTATCGCGCAGTCATAGGTCTTCTGACTGAAGCTGCCTCCCAAGATGTTCACAACTTGGTAGTCTTGATGGACTCACAACTTGTGTTTTGTCATCTAAACCATGTCTATACCATTAGGAATCCTGTGCTTCTCCTTCTCTTCTAGAGGGTACGTTTGTTAGAAAGGTCATTTGAAACTATCACCTATAGGCATATCCCTAGGGAACATAATGTAGTTGCTGACTCATTGGCTAATTACATCCTAGATTGGCATATTGCCCATTCATGACATGAAAATCAAACATGGTTCATTGTAAATAAACCATAAAAGACACATAAAAATCATGTAAAATACATTCACCATTTGAGACGTATAAACACCAAGTAGAAGTCTATATATATATATATATGAACATATTTTACAAAAAATAGGTCACGAGACCTCATTTGAAGTGCATAGGATTTCAGGTAAAAAATCACCACACAAAAGTCCTGAAACTACCATCTTTCAGTGGATACATCATGCACTCATCGTCTAATGATGCTCATGGTAACACATCACTGCTCAGGCTACTCTACGTAGCAGTCTACTAAAGCGACCTGGGACTCTCGTTTTAGGCCTCTGATACCTCAGTGGGAGGTCATCGATAGAAGCATTAGGGATGTCTAAAGTCAACCTCTCTAGGTTCTCCTCTAACGCCCCTATCACATCGTCACCCTATGGTACAAAACGGGCTCCGTCTCACCTGTCTAGTGGGGAGGCTTCCCCAGGTTGTGCTGCTCCGACGTCTGCATGAAAACATTCAAGTCTCATTACTAAACATAAAAAATATAAAACATCAAAAACATAAAAACACTATTTCCATTTTAGGGTCTTTTGTTTCTTACTGATGTCACCCCACTGTCCACCACCTAGGAGTGGTAGGTCAGGGTCACCACTGAATTCAGTGCCAGCATATGCATAGCCCTCCACCATGAGGAGCTGATCTCTCAACCATCGAAAGAACGGGTCACTGAAATTTACCTTCCCTCTACCTGCTCCAGTACGGGCCATAATCCGGACCCACCTCTGCATGCAAGGGTCTTGTACCCTCAACTCTATAAAAACCACTTGTGGTCTCATCTGTGGAACCCTCTCAAAAATGAATCAAGCTAGAATGAAACCGAAACCAAATTGCTTTAGCTCCCCTTTCCGACACTTGGTCAACTGATCCTTGAAGATCAAAAGTAGAGATTTTTCCCAGTTGAAGACTGTAGGTGCCATGGCCTCTATGGTGTAGAGCATATGAGCTCTAGATGCCCGGTGTACTCCTTGGCTTCCTGCCACTCTCTACATGGTAAACAACACGGTCTATAGAGGGCCATACACCACTGCTTTTATGGGAATTTTCTTCCCGATGTCCTGGTCCCATGAATGTAGTGGAGGTCTATTAGCTCCTGAGTAGTAATGTCCCCACCACGAGAACCAGTCAACGAGATGGGAGCAGCCATCTTGAAAGGCCAGTTAGGAATTAGATGTCCTCTACCTCAACTGTCAATATGTGAGCACCAACCTCAAAATATTGTTGCTCCGGATTCCACATCCGGAGTATATGCTCTAGTAGTCGCTCATGCGATACCATATTGGGTGTGCAAAAGAAATTTAAAAGTCTGTAGTATCTCAATGCGGCTATGCAACCCGCATTTCATTCGACGAAAGCATCGTCGTTGTCATGTTTCCTCTCTTTCCATATGACCATTTTTTTATCAACAAGAACCTGTAAAAAACCATCAAAAGACTAATTAGAAGCATTCCTAATCATTCAAATCAACAAAAATGAGCTAGTTTTTCTTGTGCAACCATTTTTATTTATCTGCGGCTAGCATCACGTGTGTCCTATTGAGGACAGGAAGTGGCACCGCCTATGCACTATGTTTTCGGCGTGGTTCTAGCAGGGTACTGCTTATCCCATAAGGGATAATAGTGGTTCCCACTTTCATGATTTTAGGGCTCACCATATAAACCCAAAACACCATTACAAATCAAAATTGAAGTCATGAAATGAAAGAGTAGGGTCTAGGCTATTACCTGGAACTGACGGTGCATGAATCCGATGGTGGATGCTCCCGATATCAGCGACTGAAAATCTGGCTAAGAAAATGCTCCAAAGGTTCTCCACTATGGGTAAATGGTAAAATGTTTTGATTTTTTACTATTTACATGACTTTTATATACATTTTAGGGTTTGCATGCTATAGTTTTGTTTTAAAATCATTTATTACTCAAAATATATCAGTCGTAATCTTTTGATGTCAGTTATTGGGGAACCCCTCCTCTCTCAGGTTCGTAAAATATATGAGTTTGGACTTGTCTTCGGATGAGCTATAACGAGTGTTTGTTACCCTCTTTAAACTCGTTAAACCGAAAAGAGTCACTCATCAATAATGATGGGAAAAATGGGAAGGGAATCATTTTGCAAATAAATGGCAGTAGTTTGTCGTTACCTCTGAACATGGCACTTGTCTACATATCATTTTAGTCAATTGGGTATTCAGCTAATTTTCATGACGATCCACTTTCATGAGTCATGTCACTCCTTTGAGTCTTTCAAAAGAATGCATTGTCCACCGTCATACTATGTGTTTGTCTGGTTCTGCTGCCAAGTCTTTTGTCGTGCCGCTTGATGTTCAAAGGGAAGTTGAAGAAGTTTTACCTCTGCAGTCAAAATAGTCTCTGTGTTAGTACTTTTGAGTCATTTTATGGTTACCTCATCCACATCATTCCATAACTATGTTTCAAGTTTCATGTCATTGATGTGGGACTCATCATGGCCCTCCTTCGACGAGACTATTTCTGTCGACATCAGCTCATTATCCGAGAAATAGTCTTAGAAACAAGTTTAGTACCTTGAGATCTGTATGCCTTAATTACAGATTCTCTCGCTCTTGACATAGGTTCATATCATTGAACTTTGATTGAAAGAGTCTACTGGGTTTTCGACATCAAAACATATATTCACACTCAGTAGATTGTACTAGGGTACCTTGGGAATCATTGACATCAATGGTGATCTCCCTCGCACTTGTTAACAGTTCACATCATTGGCAGGTAACCAAGTGGTTTCTACCATGTTCGACTTCAGATCATTGTAATCACATGGATAGAATCGTACTTTGTGGAAGATGAGATGAAGACCCTAGGTATTTGTTTAACACTCATTTCTTTCCCCAGGTTGCGATGGATTTTTGTATATCTAGCATGGATCCACATTTGTATGGTCGTGGCTATGCTCAAATTTGCTTCTGTATGACATATATCTATGTTGTATGTCTCGTAGCTATGTCCAAGTTTGAGTCCTCTATCACATGGATCTACGCTGTATTCTAGTAGACATACTTGTTTATTCCTCTCATGGATCTGATTTATATTGGTCCGCAGCCATGAGTTGGTTATGTTTCTCTATGATTCAAAAGTATTGATGGACTATAGATTCCTACTGGATGACATTCTCCGATCGAGTTGACATTTTCACCTCGAAGTGAGAACTTCTTCTCTCAAAGCTCTCGCTTATCGTATCCCTCTAAGTCTCATGCTTTGGGGGGGCATTCTATTATAACTAAATCCTATCACCATCATGTGATGAGACCCTTAACTTGCATGTTTTCCCTTAATCCCAACACTTGGAGTGGAAACTTGCTCTGTTTGTCAATTCTACTTGAAAAAACCTAGCACCGTGCTTACATAGCTGTGGCTGATGAGCGATACCTTTCTCAACACCTCCTATATCCTGTTATAGAGAAGCGGTGCCAATGCCTATGGTCTTTGGTCTTAAATTAGTTCTCATCTAAACTGCTCTGTCATAATGGAACAAAAGAGGTACCCTGGGTAAAATGGGAAAATAGAAGTTTCTTGAGGCTTCTAGAACTTGAGCCTCGTGTCCTCCCTTATCCCTATCATTATGGGTTAGTTTGTTCTTGAGATCCCCCATGGTAGGATATTGGAGCCACCTCACCCACCATTCTCTCAACTATTCCTATACATTGAGCCTTATAAATACAAGCTCATATCCATAGTTAAGGGGGAGAACTATAGAGGTATTGTTATGCTATTGGATTGACTACCTATTCCAAATCATTGGAGAGGATAGAGAGAGAATTTGGAGCTTATGGGGATGAAGTGTTTGTCTCGTGGAGGGGCTTGTCAACACTAAGGCAACAGTTGTAAGCTTCTCCATACATTCTTAATGCAAATTTGATTTCCGTCCCACATTACTGTTGTTTTGATTTCACATGTATACATTGTTAGATTCCTTAGTCACTAGCATGGATAAGTAGATGATTTTATGGTAGCTTTGATGTGCTTGTATGTTTGATATGTTTGTAGGTACACAGGTTCATAATCAAAGTAGTATTCTAGGTGTCTACATCATTTAGGGAAGGTCTTCATCCTTTTTCGTTCACTCATTTGTTCTGGATCTAAACCATTCAGACCAGAGGAACAACTTCTATCCGCAGGAGGTACAATATTCCTGATAACAGGGGGAGTTATCAACATTGAAAGCTCCGTATTGTATTAACATTTTGGAACTTAATGAGTTAAAATGACAAATACAAGTGTTGACTGATAAAAAGTACATTCGACCAAGTGTTTCCCCATGGGGAGCACCTGTATTGTTCGTAAAGAAAAATGATGGTATTTTACGAGTATGTATGTGTTATAGTCAACTAAATAAAATGACAATTAAAAATAGATATCCTCTACCTTGTATTGACGATTTATTTGATCAGTTTCAAGGAGTAACAATATTTTATAAAATAGACTTGATATCTGGATATCATCAAGTATGGATTAAAGATGAAGATATCTTTAAAACAAATTTTAGAACTGGATACAATCATTATGAATTTTTCATAATGCCCTTTGGGTTGACAAATGCACCGACAACCTTCATGATTACAATGAAAAACATACTAAGTAAGTATTTAGATAAAATTGTAGTCATATTTATCAATGACATATTAATCTATTATAAGAATAAACAAGAACATGAGGAACACTTAAAAGTAATTTTACAAGTGTGAATAGAACAACAATTATTTTCCAAGTTTAGCAAATGCGATTTTTTCAAAGATAAAATTCAATATTCGGGACATGTGGTGTATAAATAAGAAATATCAGTAGATCCTGACAAAATTAAAGCTATCACGAAATGTCTTTTTTCCCAAAACGTAACTAAAATAAGATCTTTTATGGGGATTATTGGCTATTATTGTAAATTCATTGAAGGATTT
This sequence comes from Pseudotsuga menziesii, assembly GCA_001517045.1. Lineage (NCBI taxonomy): Eukaryota > Viridiplantae > Streptophyta > Pinopsida > Pinales > Pinaceae > Pseudotsuga > Pseudotsuga menziesii. Next base: position 417,855 of record LPNX010375091.1, read on the forward strand.
TCAAAAATCACATATCCTATAACCTTATTACAAAATAAAGGTAAGAAATTCTATTGGAATAAAACATGTGAAGAAAGTTTTAATAAATTAAAACACTTATTAACAACAACTCCTATCCTAAAAATTGTTGATCCATACAAATATTTTTGTTGTATGTACGGATGCATGCAAGGAAGGTTTAGGATGAGTATTAATTCAGGAAAACTATGTTATAGCTTATGAGTCTAGAAAGCTTAAAGAACATGAAAAAATATTTTTCTAGGCATGATTTGGAACTAGAGGCTATCATTCATTCCCTTAAGATGCACCGACATTATCTTATATGAAGAATATATTTTTATAATGTCTTATAATATTCGTTCAAAATACTTATTCGATCAACAAAACCTTAATTTTAGACAGGATAGGTGGTTATCCTTCCTAAGTGAATACAACTTTGAGATAAAACATATCAAAGGGAAAGAAAATAAACTGGCAAATGCTTAAAGTCATCATGCAAATTTGTTATATGTAAGTGCAAGTAGCAGATATGAGATAGATTTGAAGGATAAAATTGAAAACGTAGCAAAGTTTGATTAAGAATATAAAAAATTAAATGGAAAGATGGAAGAAATGAAGAAAGACATGCAAAAACAAAAGTGAGTTTGAACAAAAAAGGATTATTATTACATAAATGGAGACTATATATACATCGCTCGGAAGAAATTAAACAAATTGTTCTGAATGAATTACATAAAATACCGTATTCAGGACATCCTATATATCGGAAAATTATTACCATGATAAGAAAATATTTCTTTTGTCCTAACATGAAAAATGAAGTGGCAGAATACTTAGCTAAATTTATTGAATGTCAACAAGTAAAAGTTGAACATCAACATCCATACAGATTGTTACAACCATTACCTATTCTGGAATAGAAATGAGATATTATTAGCATGAATTTCATAACTAGGGTACATAAAAATGTTAGAAAAAAGTGATTCAATTATGGTTGTGGTGGATAAGCTTAGTAAATCAACCCACTTTATTCTAGTTAAGTCTACATATAAAGTTATTAATATTGTTGACATTTTTATGAAGGAAATTTTAATATTGTATGGTGTACCCAAAATAGTAATTTCTAATAGAGATGCAATGTTTATAGGAAATTTCTGGAAATCATTATTTAAGGGTTTAGGTACACAATAAAATTTTAGTTCTCCATATCATCCTCAGAATGATGGTCAAACTGAAAGGGTGAATCATATCTTAGAATATATGCTTAGAATGTATGTAATGAAAAAACCAACTAAATGGGAAGATTATTTAAATCTTGTTGAGTTTGCATATAATAACCATTTTCAAGTTTCAGCTAGATTAAGTCCATTTGAAATATTGTATGGAAAAAAATGTAATACTCCAATTTCTTGGAGCAGTCCAGTTGATAGATTAAAGCTAGGATATGGGGTATTGAAATATATGGAACTAACAATGAAACATGTACAACATAAATTTATGGTAGCTCAAGATAGGAAAAAAAATTATTCTAACTTACAAAGAACTCCATGAGAATTCCAGGTAGCAGATCATGTTTATGTAAAAGTGAAACCTAGAAAAAGTTCCCTAAGATTGGGAAAATATGTAAAATTGGAACCTAGGTATTGTGGACCTTTCAAAATATTAGCAAAGATTGGAATAGTGTCATATCAACTAGCATTACCACATAATATAAAAGTACATAATGTTTTTCATGTTTCGATTTTAAAGAAACACGTTCATGATGCTACTCATGTGGTTGTCTGGAATGTTATACAGGTAGAAACCAAAGGAGAATTTCAAGTGGAACTGGAATGTAATCGCGACATGAGAGAAATTTTACTTTGGAACTGTACCATTGGATAGGTCAAGGTGTAATGGTAGCACCTTAGTCCAGAAGAGTCCACTTAGGAATCGGAAAGGAATATGTGAGAAGCATATCTGGTTCTTTTTAAAAATGATTTAGAATATGTTTAAGAGGTAATACCGAGGACTGTGTTAATTTTAAAGGGTATTTGTATGTAACATGCCCAATATTTATTATTTGTTAAAGACTCTAAATTATTATTTTTGAAATTATGACCATCTGAGGTTAAAATAAATGTAAAATAATTATTAATTATTTAATAATAAAATCTAAGAGAATCAAAATTGAAGTAGTCATTGAAGAGTATTTGTTGACCCACATAGATAAATGACAAGTGGAAAAAATGTTGAATGAAAACTTAAGTGACACAAAGGAATCCTCCGTAAAATTAGGACGAGACTCATTGTGGAGCAATAACGAGCAAGTGGCTCATAAATGACCAAAGTCCTCGAAAAAATGCTATAAGTATTGAACCCACCAAATAAGCAAGAGGCTTGTGATGGAGGAGAGAGAAAACTAGATTATGCAGAGAAGTGCATCGTGATCAGTCTTTGTCCTTGTGGTTCAGCAAACAAGATTGGGGGTTCTAGAGCAAGTAACTTGGTTTCTCTGGAAGATTCATTGGGAGGAACAACAACCTTCAATTTTGATTACCCCATTAGTGGTGACATTTTCTATTCTAAATAAACCATTGTTTTAGTCTTGTTAGTTATATTTCTCGAAATGATTATGAACATGCTAGAATCCTAAAACTGCTTATATACAGAAAGTTGTTCATTCAATTCTTAAAGTCCTATTTTTATCATATTTTTATATTACAGATTAATTCATGCACAAAACATTTAACCATCAGAAATATCTTTTGTACATAATCAATATCATGCTAAACAAACCCTGAGCATAGCAGTAATAATTTAAATAAACAGCTATAATAGAGAAAATCATATTATCTTTTAAACATGTACATATAAATAGCAATAGAGTCGAGAGGCTTCTTTTCTTTTCTTCAAAGTTTATCAAGTTCACCACTAAAACAATGAAACTGCCATTAAGGACATATTTAAATAACTACAAACTGAACCAAGAGGGTAGAGAATATTTCCTCATTTACAGTTTCAATGAACAACAAAATTCCAATCTTTGGATTAAAATCTAAATCAGTCCCTAAAGAAAAGATTAGAAACCAAGTTGCATTTTCCAAACTAGATTCTTCGACAAAACATTTCAAACTTCAAAATTTTCAAACTGTATAATATAACTTAGTCGAGAGTGAAATAACTCCTTTCATAAAAAAAAAATTAAACAATTTTACAGTAGCATTCCCATCACAAATATGAAATCCTTAGATTTAAGATTTATCATTGAAAATAAAAGTCCATCTATGATTAAACATTTACCACAGGGTCTTAACCTAGCACACTAAAATTCAGAGCATACAAATTAACTTAATGAATCTCAAAGGGTTGTCACAGATCCAAACCCTTACATAAGGGTATTAAATATACCAGACTTTGTATTGGTTAAAGATGGTAGAGAACATACCTGGATAGGGGAACACGTTTGTATATGTATCACAGTGATGCTACAACCCACCTGATAAGGAAACAAACGTTTAGAGTTTGATTTATGGAGGAATAATTGAAATTACGTGAAGAAGGGTAAGCATATCTTACCAGAGGATTTCTTCCTTTCTTGGAAGACAAAAATCACCACACAATAAAATCCTAAATTTTTCCACATAGTGGTTAATGCACTAGATTCCTCCTACACATATTAATATGCAGGCTGTCATTACCTTAACTTATTTTATAAAATCATAAAGAATATTTACAATAGGGTTTTATGCACTTAACATAAAAGAGAACTTCAAGAGACTCGCGGAAATGGCCAAGGGATAATTCTTATGCAACTGAATCCTACAGTAGGAACCTATATCAGTTCAAATAAACCATAATAAACCCCAACATTGTTGATATAACCCAAAATCGAGAATCTTAACTCACCTTTGAAATGTAAAAATAGTAGATATCTTATCCATATAAGATAAGATGAAAGAAACCTCATCACAAAACTCTGCACAACAACATTATGGTTTTAACTCATGGAAATGTTTCTAAAAAAAATGAAAAATAGGGAAAAAGGATTTTATAGAGAAATTTACTGTCATATTGTTCACCTCACAGAAACCTCATGGTTCTTTATTTATATGAAACCTTACACCGCAGACGCTTCAGACAACTTCAAAATCAGACCTTCCACAAAAAGTAGATAGAAAAATCGCTGAGAAAACATGGAACCATTAAAGAAACTAGAGCCCAACTCCTTAACAACACCTCAATATTGTTCAAAATCCTTCAAATGCAAATGCAAAGATCGTATGTGTGTCGTGGCTCATTACACTGTAATATAAACATAAATCAAGAAACCTCCAGCCAACTCTGTGTAAATAAGTGGCTAAATGTCAAATAAGTGAACAACCCAATAGGGTGAATGTCACTCATTTCCAAATCGCTTAAAAATAAATAAAGATTCATCTAGTGACTCTAAGTGAGTGTATGAACACATGGAGGGACAAAATCTCATCCACAAAATTCGAAGTCTGACATGCAGTTATTGCTTTGCAAGAAAAGCAATCAACCACCCTGGCTGCATTGTCAACTTGCACGCCATGGGTCAAGCCAATAGTGTGGGATTTAAATCATTTGCATGGTATTAGAAACACAATGATGCCTAAAGACCTTAATACAGTCCCTCCATGCCTCATGCCAACTCTTAAATCAATATTTATCACATGGTTATCACATAGTCAGACTGTTTGGAACACATAGTTAACAAGTATCATATGGGATGACATTTATGCCTAACCATAAATTATAACAAGGAACCAAAATCCTTTGTAAAGGTAGGTTGTCATAACTCTAACAAGGTTATCAAAATTAAAACATTACTTACAACCATTATCTAATAACTCTATTTCATGCTAAATATTTCATACTAATGAGTTCTATAACCAAATCTTAGGGATAAGGTTAAAATCTTAGGTCCTAACCTTAAAGACTTGGTCGAGTAAGGCCCTAATCTCTACGCTTGTACCCTAACAACATGAAAATGTATAACTATAGGTTAGAACTAGAAAATTATAAAGTAAGTGTGATAAGATAAAACAAATATTATAGTTATGCTTTCGATATAAGATTACTTATATAGATATTATTGTTTGGTACTTTTGGGGTTGTGACATCAACCTTGGATGGATGTCAACAACTGATTGAAGTCAACAATGGATTAAAGCCAAACTTGCTTAAGATTCAACTATGGACTAATGTCACTCATGGATTGAAGTCAACCTTGGTTAAATTCATCCTTAGACTGAAGTCAACATTGCTTAAAAGTCAACTATAGATTGAAGTAAACCTTTGATTGAAGTCAACATTGCATAGAATTCACGCTTGAATTCAAGTAAACCATGGAATGAATTTTACCTTGGATTGAATTCAACCTTGCTTAAATGTCAACTATAGATTGAATTCAACCTTGGATTGACGTCAACATTGAGTTGAAGTAAACCTTGGAATAAAGTATATTTTTTATTAAAGTCAACCATGGATTAATGTCACCCAATGGTTTAATTCAACCTTTATTACAAGTAAATTATGTATTTAATTCAAATATAAATTTAAGTCGACCTTAGATTGAAGTCAATCGTGGATTGAAGTAACCCTTAGTTTTAAGTAAAGCATGGATTGTAGTCAAACTTCATAAAATTTCAAATAAGTCAAATATGGAATGAAGTCAACCTTGTATTGCAGTCATATGTGGATTGAAGTCAACAATGGATTGTATTCAATGTTGGCTTGAAGTCAACCTTGGAGTGAATTCAACATTTGATTGAATTCAATCTTGGATTGAATTCAAACTTGGATTGAAGTGAAAATTGAATAAAATCCAATTAAGGATAGAAGTCAACCTTAGATTGAAGACAACTATGGATAGAAGTCAGCAATGGATTTTTAACCTTGAAATTCAACTATAGATTAAATTCAACAATGAATTAAAGTCAACTTTGGATCGAATTCATCAATGCATTCAAGTTACCATTGAATTGTAGTCTTCTTCCCTAAAAGTCAACTTTGGATTGAATTCAATCTCACTTGAAAGTAAACTATGGATTGAATTCAACCATGGTTCAAGGTAAATAATCCACTTTTAAAAATGTGGTTTTAAATTTAAGTCAACCATGCTTCAAATTCCACTGTAATGTCCCTTTTAAGAAATTTTGGAGAAATGCACAAATTGGGTTAAATTCGAGCTTAACTAGTCATGACTCTAGAGGGTCCCAACTTTCACCAAATGGTCCTGAATTTGAAAGGATATGGTATGGTGAGTCTTAAAAAATATTAAGGTGTTTCATTGATACTTTGTATCAGAATTTAGACCTCTGCAACCTTGCTTAGGGTTGATGAAAAAATGATGAAGACCGATCCAAGGAGTTCATTAAATTCATGGACCTATGGGTTATGAACCACTAGATGAACTAAAATTTGTCTAAGTAGTAATTAAATCTCCCATCAATCTTTGATCAATTTGTAAAAAAACAATTAATGATGCATGAACCAAATGACACAGCTAAAATAGTAACCTGTAGCAGAAACACAAATCTTCTATAGAAATCTATATTCACTAGAATGCATCCAACTCCGATAAATTCTACAATGCAATCATATAGTCAAGCCTCGTCCTTATCAAGGGATATCATTTCAATGATTCATCATTGATCCTTACAGTGATCAACGATGAATATTTTCCACACTTTCAACATTTTCACCATTTATATCTTGACTGGTTCACCATTTGAGCTGGAAATGGAAGGTCATGCAAGAGCTCCTTTTTACCTCTGTGATCCCAACGATCTCCAATAAATGGTACACCAACGAGATACACCATTGTCTCATTCAATTTGTTACCATGCTATTTAAAACACAACACGAGATACAGTCAAACAAAAAATAATTCTGGTAGCTGTCCTCTATGCAGTGATTTCTGAGCCAAGCTATCTCCTTCAACGATCCTTCCTCCATGCGATTGTAGTGTTCTTCATGCCTCCACGATATCCTTGGTTTATATATCACCATTGATGCATTCTATGATTGATGGTGAAGGAACAACAACTCCCTCTAACACATGTTTTCACACACCGACAACTTCAAACGCCCAACCCTCATAGTAGTGACAACTCCTTCAATGGTATTCATAGATAATTGGTTTTCAATATTGACACATAAGGGATTTCATGGAAACTATCTCATAAAACAATTCAACACTTTCTACTCCAAATGATGCACATGTTACATAAGATTAAAATAACACAATAAGACTCGATTTGAAAAAAAGTCAAGCTTGAATTACATCATATGGCCTCTATGGGAATAGATTCCTTCTCGGCATGGTTTTACATTGTGCCTCGCTTGTTCAAAAACACAGAGGATCAAATATTAAATAACATAAACACAATATGGATCAGATCACTCAAAGGATCCGATTGAATCTCTAAAATCGCTCCTAAATATGAGGAAATTGAAATACCTAGCCACGTCTGTCCACATCATCTCCTTCTGGAAGGTAAAAATTCGATTTGATTTGGGTGGGGTTCATTCTCTTGCATCGGACTCCCAAAGTACAAAATTTTATGACCCCCTGGTCATATGTATTTTATTGTTTCTTACATATTCAACCCAGTTGTCTTCCTTCCTCATGCATCACTGAGGTTATCCTCATGATCAATTAGTGAGCTACAATCAAGCTTCCACTATCATCTCATCAGATTTCTTCCTCTAGCTTGAACTTTTGGTGTAACAGGTTCACCTCCTCTAAACCTTTTGATAGGTTTTGCATCACCTACTCACTTCCTTGAACGATTCTACCCACAATTACAACTGTGGATTTTCCCAACAAGTTCTACCCAACCATAACTGGAATTTGTTTCTATTCTCTAACACATGAAATATTTTCCTGCTCTTATACCACTTGATGAATACCAATCTAGGGAGTTCATTAAATTCATGAACCTGTGGGTTATGATCCCCTAGATGAATTAAACTTTGTCTAAGCAGAAATTAAATTTCCCAAACGCGAGGGAAACCACCATTAATGAAAATGGTTCCCAAGGTACCTAGTACATTCTAACAAGTGTGATTACAAAGACTTGAAGTCGAACACTTGAAGAATCCATCGAGTAGGAGACATTAAGGTATTCCCAACTACCCAATAGCGAGGGAAATTGCCATTGAGGACAACAATTCCCAAGGTACTGTCATAAAACTCTAAATCTCGTCCCCAGAGCAAGATGTGTTGCAGTCGATAGGAAGAGATCCGTTGAAAGGAAGGCATTAAGGCATCCTTCATCATCCAACACGAGGTAAGTCAAAGACTAATTGGATCTGGAAATGGTACTGAATCTCACAAAAAGGACCACTGAAGACATGATGTAATGAACTGATACCAGGGAATGGCCGACACAAAAGGTCAAGGAAACTGCAGAATGGCCGACAAAGGTTTAATCCTTGAACAGTGAGCATGACACAAAAGTGACTTAAGCAGCTTTTGACACAAAATAAGACCAACGAAACAAATCTACAATGCAGGAGACATTGATAGATTCCCCATATAATTGGAAAAGAGACCAACCAGAGGAGTGAAAAACTCTGAATCAGGATAAGGTCAAAAGACTAGGACCCAACTGTTGATAGACTCAAAACTGGTGCTTTGTTCAAGGAAACAAGACTTGCTGCCATGATGTAAAAAGACATGGAAATAACCCTTCCCCTTCCCTTCTTTCTTGTAAAGGTTTAACAAGTCCAAGAAAGCAAACTCGGGACCATCTTCATTTTTTGACAAGCTCGAAGAAAAGAAAGAAGAATGCTTGATAAGGCACTAATTCGTGGATTTTACGAGCCCGAACTAGTACATGATCGATGGTGTTTTCATAGTTTAGAGAGTCTGAAAAATCCAAAGAAGACTCCAGGGGGGTCCTTTTTCGTACAATTTAGTCTCTTGAGACAGAAAAAGTATAAAACAAACAACAGAAGAACTCTCTTAACTTCCGAAGAAGAAAAGGCGCACCTTTTTTGTAATTAGTCAGGAAGGTCTGAAAAAGGTTAAATTACCACCTACCCGACGCTCCTTCAAAAGCAGCATACGAGTGTGAAGGAAGGCAAGATCACTCGGAAAGATCCATTTGATTACGAGCAATAGAGCTTACAACAATAAACTCGATGTTTTGTTCTTTAGAGTTTAACGAGCATGACAAAGACATAAAGTACACTCGGAATCTTTTTCATGTTTGGTCCAGAGCACGAAAAAGAGAAAACTAAGCTCATACCGGGGGTTCCTTTTCCGTAAGTTTAGTCCCTCAGGTCTGGAAAAGAGATAAACCTATGCCTGAGAATAATCTTCTCAATTCAGTAGAAAAGAGAGTGATCCTTTCTCGTATTATTCCACATGGTTTGAGAAAGAGATAACCTACCACCAATGTGGATGCCCATTCACATATTCTTAACGAGCCTGAACGGACAAGTTTACTCAGCAGTCAAGTCTATTTTGAGGA
>LPNX010375091.1:428775-470785 GCA_001517045.1 Pseudotsuga menziesii
ACCAGAGGATGAGAGTTTGCCCCCAGCGTGAACTACAGAGACTGGGTAACTGGATCCAACCTCACTAAGAGAGGCTGGTTGTTGAGAGACTCCATAATGTTCAAAAACGGGATGACCATGAATCGAAACTCTTCGCACCTCCTCAATAGAAGGGCATTTATAAGTAAGGTGGTCTCCCTCACAAAGCTTACAAGGAAACTTGAGCTTTTGTTTTGAATGGGTAGACTTGTCAATAGTGTCAACATGACTCGCAGTGGTTGACAGGTTGTCTTTAGCTTGAAACACAGAGGCTGAAAGACTGCCCCCAGCGTGCCTAGCAGAGGCTGAGAGACTAGGTCCAACTTGAATTGCAGAGGTAGGACGGGAACCATCAACATGAATAATAGAGGCTGAATGGTAAGGATCAACATGCTTTGTAGCAGTTGAGTGTGTGCCCCCAGCTTGAGCAACAGAGGCTAGGTGAATGGATCCAACGTGAACACCAGAGGTTGGATGGGGAGGTTCAACTTGAACACCAGAGGTTGAACGAGTGCAATCAACGTGAACACCAGAGGCTGAGTGACAGGATCCGACATGACCTGAAAAGGCTGGAAGGATCCCACCAGCTTGAACACCAGAGGCTGGATGGATGGATCCAACTTGAACAACCGAGGTTGGATGGGGAGATTCAACTTGAAAACCAGAGGTTGAACGAGTGCATTCAGCTTGAAAACCAGAGGCTAAGTGACTAGATCCGACATGACCTGGAAAGGTTTGAAGGATCCCACCAGCTTGAACACCAGAGGTTGGATGGATAGATCCAACTTGAACAACAGAGGTTGGATGGGTGGCTCCAACATGAACAACAGAGGTTGGATAGGATGGTTCAACTTGAAAACCAGAGGTTGAACGGGTGCACTCAACGTGAACACCATAGGTTGAGTGACTAGATCCAACATGACCTGCAGAGGTTGGACAGGTGCCCCCTTGCTTATGTGCTTTCTTCCTATTCCTCCTTCTTTTACTCCTTTTAGACTGCCGGTTACTAGTATCAGTACTTTCACCGCATGAGGTAGAAGGAGGAGGAGAACTGACTACAGGTGAAGGGGAGACAGTGTTTTGATGCCCTTGATATAAGGTGCTTACTTGAGAAGCATCAGGAGCATTCAGGACAGTTGGAGTGGAAAAAAACCACACCGATATCCCTATGGTGAATCCCGGAAGATTCAAGGTGGCCATCAAGGGAACACCAACATTCCCTGTGAGAGGAATATGACAAGGAGTTCCCATCGAAGGGATCTCTTGGTTGGTGTTCAAAGGGGTGTTAGCCATAATTTCAAAACAAGAGACAAAGTATGAGGTTGATGATCAACCAAAATTACAAAGCAGACACCTAAAGGCCCACTAAGTACAGACAAACCACACAGCACTCACTAAAAAGATCCTAGAGTCTCAAGCAATCTAAACAGGCTATAAAGATATACCTTCCAGAAGAAGGCTGATGAACAGTTACTTGGCGTCCTTGAGGGGTTCTCAGGCACAAGTGGAGGAATCACCCACCACCCTCCTGCACTTTCCACAAGGGTTACCTTCCAAGTCTGTCCGAGGTGAACCAGAAATAACCTTCCGGTTTACCTGTGTATGAGCCCTAAAAGACAAGAGACTAAAGGCTACCTTGATAATACCTATTGTCTGGGGGGACAGTCGGAAGCCGAACTCGTACGCATGGGTAGGGTAGCTGAGCCCAAAATTTTTCCTAGACAGAATCCCCAGATGCAAAAGTCCTGGGTTACGTTTTGACAAGGATTCGGGGGGTTATCCCCTCTGTCCAAGCTTCCACGCGGCCTCGTGCTTAACTCCCGTTTGAGAGGAGCTTCCCAGATACAGCGGTAGAACCATGGATTTACCTAGTGAAAGGTCCACTACATCTGAGTTTATAGCTTGTGGGAAGTTTACACTCCCTAGCCCACAAGCCTAGCCTAAGCTAGTAGGTGGAAGGCCCTAAAAATAAAAACTTACTAATAAATTTTAAATTTATGCGTTAATTTTAAGGGCTTTTTCTTACTCAAGAGGAAATGGAATGGTAAACTGGTGGTGTTTTGACTCAAAAAAATGAAACAAAATGACTAAGCAAAGAGAAATGAGATGCAAAGAAGCAAATATCTATTCTCTTTATATTTTCAAATAACTTGAAAGCCAAAAAGATCAAATCTTTTTATATTTTTAAAATTTTTCAAAAACAATGCTATGCTATGCAATCTAGACTAACAGCCTAATCTACATGCATATAAAGCAAATATGTTTTTGTCTTTTTCTTTTACAAATGGAAAAGAAAAATCAGCCTATCTACTTATGCAAACAAGTACTGAAAGCAAAGAAAATAGACAACTACTTTATACCCCGAAAACAAACCCTAGGTTCCCTAAAGTTGAATATAAACCTCTTTTAAAAGGAAAGCTTACAAAAGTAAACAAGCCAACACTTTGGAATGAAAAGACTGAGCATGAAGACTGACATAAACAGAGGCCAAGAAGTCCCAAGCATCAATCTAACCTACATACAAAGGCTGCTCAGTACCTTGTCCAACAAGGTCAAACCAAAGAAAGAAGTAGGGGGAAAAGCAAGAAATAAAAGTTCTTTTTAATTTTCTTTTATAAAATACAAAAGAAAAACTACCTCCAAAGCAAAGCATGCAGATAAAAAGAACAAAGCAAAAGGAACTTTGCTATGCAACCACCCAACAAACTCTAGAACCAACTAAAGTCAGCATAAACCCTACTTGGAAGAAAGGCTTGTATAAGAGACAAGACAACTATTTTGGCAAGGTGAAGTAGACCAACTAAATGAGGAGGAAAACAACATCCACAAGCTTCTGAAATCAAACAAAGGCCACTAACAGAGGCTGATCAGAAACAAAAGGCCAAAAAGCAAACCAAGCAAAGGAGACAGGTGAAAGAGCAAAGAGTAAATCCTAATGCTATAAAGGGGCTAACCACATAGATAAAGAACAACAAACAGAATGACACAAACTCCCTGGATTCATGCACCCACCGAAGACCTTAACAGACCTACCATGCACCAAGAAATGCACTGTGCTTTGAGTAAACCTGGATCTAATAAAGCAAACAAGCAAGAATTATTCCAAGCAAAAAGACTCAAAGGCTTTTGAAAAAGCAGGTAGGGTGATCACCAACAGTCTTCAGACAAGCTACACAACATTCATAAAGAGACACCACTCACAAATAGGGATTACCTGAAGAAGGGAACAAGGAAAAACTTGACTTAAAAAATCCTAACTTCCAGGTATATACGCGACTGTCTATAAGGGCAGGTCGCGAATGATACACGACTGTTCAGTAGAACAACCCGCGCATGCAAACTTGCATTCGCGACTGTTCAAAAGAACAACCCGCGAATAGGTGTAAAAATCGCAATCAAGGGTAGAAAATTTCCCTAGGAAGGCAGGGGAGAGGGTGCAATCAGACTTAAAAATGTTCCTAAGTGGCAAGAAAGACCTGAAACAATGCAAAAGCTGAAAGAAATCAAGAGAAAAACCCCAAACAGACAAGGCTAGTCCCCAGCAGAGTCACCGGTTCTGTTTTAAAGGAAAGTGTCCTATGGCTAGGGTTTAAGAGGCCATCAACGTACTGGGGTAGAAAGAGAGATGCACAATGTTCAGCAAGCATATAACATCAAGTTTAGAGATGAGAAAGATCCACACCTGATTAACTGAAGGCTGGTCCAAGCTTTCTCTTCAATCCTCTTCTTGCTCCTCTCGCTCCAAGAGACCTGCAAAACGAATTATACCTTCCTCAAACCATTATGACCACATATAAGACAATGATAATCAAATAAACATGAACTAATGATCTGAATAACATCATCATATGATCAGAAACAGAGATTCAATCACACATTGAACAATGATTTGGGAAGAAGAAGGACATCACATCTTTATTAATCTTGAAAACAAGTACAAGTATACCTTCTATTCAAGTTTGGCACCTCACGAAACCTTGATCTGGTTCTGCTGCTTCTCTTCTCCAAATAACTTAGCCTCCAAGCTCTGCAACACAAGGGAAGACCTCCAGGGCAAAGGTGTGGGCAAAGAGAGTTCCAATTCCTCCAGCATAACAGTGCAAAAATTCAAGTCCCCATTCATGGACCTCCCTACCTCTATTTATATGCTGAAGAAGAGTTAGGGGCGAAGCCAAAGTGGTCACAACTGAAGGAGTCAGTTGTATAACTACCCAAACTAACTCAAAAGGCGTGTTTTTATATTTTAATGAGGCATACACAGATTGCATAAATGGACAGTCGCGTACATGAAAAATACACGTAGGTTGCTCTATAGAAAGGTTGCGTGTCATACGCTGGTTGCTAATAAATAAAGTAGCGTATATAAGGCATACGTGGGTATCATATAGAGCAACTCGCGTATCATACGTGGGTTTGCCTTAAGGCAAATCGTGTATAGACAAAAAACGCATTTTAAGGGTATTTCTGCACATTTTCAGACTTTGGTGTCTTCTGGAAAGTTTTAGCTAACTGAAATACATTTCCAACGGCATAGAAATGAGGTCAAACGGAGTTACAAAACTCAAGATATGGGTCCTCCAAGATATGTGTTTTTTCAGTGACTTTCATGAAGTGCCGACATGCGACGAAATCATGGAGTGTTCATTTTGGGATATAACACCATCAATATTTGATTTATCTATAAAAAAAAAATTAATGATACATGAACCCAATGAGACAGCTAAAATCATAACCTGTAGCAGAAACACAAGTCTACTATAGAAATATATATTCGCTAGAATGCATCCAACTCTGATCAAGTCTACAATGCAATCAAATAGTCGAGCCTCGTCCTTATCATGGAATATCAAACAGTGATCAATGATGAATATTTTCTACACTTTCACCATTTTCACCATTTATATCTTGACTAGTTCACCATTTTAGTTGGCAATGACAGGTCACGTGAGAGTTCCTTTTTACCTCAGTGATCCCAGTGATCTCCATTACGTGGTGTGCCAATGAGATACACCATTGTCTCATTCAAATTTTGACCATTCTCTTTAGCACACAACACGAGATACGCTCAAACAGAAAAGCATTCTGGTATCTCCCCTCTATGCAGTGATTTTTGAGCCAAGCTATCTCCTTCAACGATCATTTCTCCATATTATTGTACTTTTATTAAGGCCTCCATGATATCATTGGTTTATATATAACCATTGATCCATCCAGTGATCGACGGTGAAGGACCAACAACTCCCTTTAACACAAGCTCTCACACACCGGCATCTTCAAACGCCCAACCCTTAGAGAAACGATGAATCTTTCAATGGTATTCATAGATCATTGGTTTTCAATATTGACGCATAAGGAATTTCATGGAACTATCTCATAAAAAAATTCAACACTTGCTACTGCAAATGCTGCACATATTACATAAGCTTAAAATAACACAACAATACTCAATTTGCACAAAAAGTCAAGCTTGAATTACATCATATGGCCTCTATGGGCATGGATTCCCTCTCAGACTGGTTTTACATTGTGCCTCTCCTATTCAAAAAAACATAGGATCACATCTTAAATAACATAAACACAATATGGTTTGGATCACTCAAAGGATCCGATTGAATACCTAAAATTGCTCCTAAATCACAACAAACAAGATAAAATCTAAGTAAATCAAAATATTTCACCATGTCTGTCCACATCCTATCCTTCTGGAAGGTAAAAACCATATTTTATTTGGGTGGGGTTGATGCTCCTGCATCACAAAAAGGCCAAACATTACTAGGAAATTGTGATGAAATCCCCCTAGGGTGTAGGCCAACTGGGCTTCCCAACTCATGTACAAACCTACAAAATTTTTAAGAAGAGTATGGGGAATGATATTAGAACTTGTGGAATGTCATTACACATGGTTATTAGTTTTGAAAACTGGTTATAGAGTTCCACATTCGTTTGATAAATTTAAGTGAAATTGCTTATGGGGTAATTCCATAACTAACTCGATTTTGACATATGAAAGGTAGAGTTAAAGGTTCATATCAGGATGTCACATATAGGGACCATATATAGACTACCAATGGATTATGCAATAGTATTAAACACCATATAAATACCTTCATACAATTCTAGTATACAACTCATTCAATATGGGATTCAAATATATGAAAACTATTGAATTAGTAGCATGGAATTGCAAGAGTTTCACACACGGATTTCTTGGATTTAGACCCACAGAGAATATGTACATGAAATTAAATAGTAACATGTCATATATGGATGCCACAACATCATCAAAATCATAGAACATCCCCCATACAAATATGATAGAAGACTCCTTTAAGATTGAAGGTAAAGTCATGGAAACTAGTGATTCAATGGCATGGGAATGCAAGATTTTCACTCGTGAGTTTATTGGATTTCAACCCACAGAGGATATGGAAATTAAATTACAGAGTAATACATTATGTATGGTTTTCCCATCATCATAGAACTCATAGAATATCCCTCATACATATCTGGTATAAAACTACTTCAAGATTGAAGCCAAATCCATGAACACTAGTGATACAAGGGCATGAGTATGCAAGATTTTCATATATGTATCTCTGATATTTTGAATTATAGAGCATGTGGAAATGATATTACAGATCCATATTAAATTGAGCACATGGATCTGTAGAACAAAACATAACTCACAATATAGATCATACAATTTACTCAACGATTGAAGAATGAAACAGTGCAAAAATGCTTGCAACTGTGAATGCTTTCATTAATAAAAAGTAATTAGATAATTAATTACAATGGAGTACAATGGCTAAATATCCTCATGCAATTCAAATACATGTGAGGAAATTCGAATTGGTTGGACTCTACCTGATTGAATGGTTAACTGAGCTTATCTAAATCATTATCGAAGTTCATCGGAGTTCAAAGTCCAAACTCAAGTGTCTAATTCAGTGTTAACTAGTCTAATTGATTGAGGTAGGTGAGTAAATGCACCTCACCTGCATCCAGCCATGCAATCCTAGTGCTAACTGAGTATAAATAAATGTAGGGAACTAGAATTGAATGTAACTGACTCCTAACCGATCTTGACTAGTCACCATAACTGAACTCAACTAATGGAGGTTGGTATCGACACTCCCAGTGGCTCCTAATTTGTATGGATTTATATAGAAGGATCCTAAATTGATGCATGCAAGTGAAATTAGTGGCACTTGTCCTCAATTAGTGTTCCCCACACTTTAGTAAATGGTACATCTTCCCCAATTAGGCCAAGTGGACCCAATGGTACTAGTGACTAAAAATCAACTGAAAGGACTCCTGATTTAGACATAATGACCAAATTGGACAAGGGAGGATTATAATCCTAACACCCCCTTGAATGATAAATTGGATAATTTGTGGGACCTGGTAAATAAGACCATAGATCATCCATTACAGCAAGTAAAGTAACTACTCAACACAAGGAGATGGGGAAAAAACCACATAGGAAAAAATCCCCCCCTCTAACTAAGCAGATAGAATCAAGATTCAAGTTTGAAAAAATTGAAAATGTGTTGCTGCAGTCTCTATGATGTAGTGAAGAAGCATGCATGATGTTCCATGTACGGGTATACTGGGGCCTGGCATGTAGACTTCTCCATCTTCTCCCAAAATGATGATGGAAGGAAGGAGGAATGTAACATTTTCCTCTTGCTAGATGAAGAGGTGTATGATCCAATCTATTATTTTGAATGCAGTGAGATTGAGCACTTTCCATGTAGCATTTTATAGGGACTCTATTGCATATCTCTGAAGGAGGTAATATTGCATGACATAGCACAAGGTTCTTAGTCTTCTGAGTGTCATATGGATTTCCAGTCATCTTCCTAGCTTCCAGTTTGGAAGTAGGGACTGGATCTGGATCTAAATCAACCTGAATCTCAATCTCATAAACTGATACAGATAGATCTACAATACTAGTGGAAACTGCAAAAGAAGTAGATGAAATGTTTTTACCTTCCCTTGCAAGTGGCTGCTGAGAGTGCACAGGTTCTGAAAATGGCATGAAGTGTGAGAAATCATATGCCTTGGAGGCATGATTTGCAGCACCCTTTGCTATGATGTTCCTAGAAGAGATATCTGTGATCTCTACTGATTTAGGACCAAATATCACTTTCGTTGGAGATCTAGTATGAGTCATATGGTATACAGATAACATATTTGCAGCTAGGTAGGGCACACAAAGCACATATTTTAACTTTCCATGTTCAAGCTTGATATAACCCTTCCCTTTGGATTGAACTTTACTGTTATTTCCCATCTGAATACTAGGACCATCAAAATACTGCAAGGAAGAGAATGATTCTCTGGATGCAACCATATGATTGGAAGCTCCGAAGTCAATGAGGAAGGCATGTGATGTTGAGCAGCTAGATTTAAGTGCATGGCATGTCTCTTCATGTTCTTCAGTTTCTTCTCTATGGTCAGACTTGCTTGCACTCAGCTGCAGATCTGCAGCTCAGTAGCCTTCTACTTCTACTAGACTCCTCTTGTGTGTCACCCAATACTGAAGCTAATTGAATCTAATCGGATCTAATCGGATCTAACCCTTATACAGAATGGGTTCCTCCTATTTATAGTATTTAGAAGATAGCATAGGGTCGAATGACTACAAATCAGTTATTACAGACACAAGTAGCTATAAAATATCTATGATTACATTTATGACAAGCCATACTAGGTGCAAACATTCTTGTACTACATTAACCACGGCCATAACTAGTAGCGGAAACGTCTTTCATCTTGTCTATACAAGTAATAACTAGCCGCAAAACTATCCTTTAGCCTTCTGTCAGTTCATCCTTCTGTAGTATTCCTTGACCCTCTCCTGTCCAGCTTTAACTCTTCTACCTACCTCTTCCATCGACTCTGGATGTGCTTTTCCTTGTCACAACTTCCTCTTCTATGTTCTCATGCTTCTTCCTTTTCCTGATTTTCCTCCATCACGCACCTGTTTTTCCTCTTGTGCTTGCATGATGGATTCTTCCTTATGCACCTTTCTTGGCCCAATAGACCCCCAACACTCACATGTGGCTCGTCCTGAGCCACAAAGCAAAAATGATGCCTCAGCAAAATTTAGTGTTGTGCAAAATTGAAGCCTATGGATCAGGCTGTGCCACAAAAACAACCTTGTCTTGAAATTCCTTCATATTTTTTTGCACCTTGGAAACTTCTTCTGCCTTCTTGGCTAATTGTTCCACCTAGTTAGAGCTTATATGTTTTGAACGGTCCTGCTTGTAATTACTGCATGACGTGCTAAAACTTCTGTTGTATAGGTTGAATAATCCCTTTAAATCACACTACTTTCAACTGGTGTGTTGCTACTTCCTCATTCCTAGCATGCTCTTGGTCACGGAGAGCTTGGAATTCCCGCTGGATCTTCCTCATCTCAATGATCTTTGTAACCTTCTCCTTAAGCAGTAGCTTCTTCATCTCTACCTTTGCCACGGTGATTTTCTCATCAGCTTGCCACACATCTTCCTTGATCTTATCCATAGTATCATCCTCTAGAAGCGCCTCCCAAATTGCAGAAATGGCTTCCACGGCCTCAGTGAAGAGTTTTTCTCCTTTTCTTATCCTTGCAACAGCTTCAGACGCTACTTTGATATGCTCTTCAAGAACCACAGGAGGTGTGATTGGTACCTTCTTTTCCCGAAGCTCTTCTACTTGCTTCTTGAGTTCCACCATGATCTTGGAGAGGCGGCCAACCATGGCGACTGAGTCTTCATCTTCTTGACTTACTTCTAGTGGGAAATCCATGACCATGCTTTTGATGGCTTCAGCAAGTGCAAAATTGCTCTATTCACTGGCCTCAATTTCCTTCTCCTTTTCTCTAAGAAGGGTTTTGCACGCTGTATCTTTTCTTTTCTTCTTGGTCGCCTGATATGACACCACATTTTCTCTGAGTCGTACCTTGGTTGTGGCCACCTTCTACACAACATAGACTTCAACCAATGTGATTTTAGAAAATTCCATGTTTAGTACCTCAAACCCATGGAAAACATTATCAAAATCAGGTGTCCCTGTCTCCATTACTCACGCCTATATTTCTACTTATATTAGCGGCACCAGCTCTGGTGTTACTATTGGATTATTGTGATCTATGCCATACGTTTCAGCCTCGACAGTGGATTTAACTTTGTTTATGGCCTCTGTCAACTGGTTGACATGATGGGAAAGATCGTTTGTCAGTCACAGTTTTTTCTTACTTATTCCTTTCAAGCTGGCCGTTGCAACCTTTGCAATGGCATCAGATAATAAGCTTATGTCCTTGTCAGCTAAGTTGACAGTGTTAGATAATTTGTCTGCTTTCCTCTTCTTGTAATGCAGCTGATGCACCTCTTCTCGGGCCCTCTTCACATCCTCATTAGTAGGTGTTCCCTCAAATTCATCATCTTTTCTCTTCTCACTATCGCCATCGTCGGGGTTTGGTGACTTATTGTCTTTCCCGTTTCCGCCGACAATGCCTTGCCCATCATCTTGGTCATGATCCTAACCATTTCCTTGGTAGTTTCCTTGGTCCTCATCCCGACCATCTCCTTGGCCATCTCCTCCCTTGTTTCCTCCTTGGTCCACCTGCTCGTTGACTGGGTCGTGCCATTCTATCAGCCAGTCTGGGACGACTGCATCCACTTCATCGTTAGTGATCATCATGTTGGTTGTGGATCCTGATCTTCCAGATCCAAAGATATTATTTAGTCATTTTTGTACCCCAGGTGTACTGTATCCTCGTTCCCCCTACTTTGGGGTTCAAGGATGTGTGTTGGCCAACAGTTATGTAGACCCATGGTATTGGGTTAACCGTAGTATTTTCCCGTGGTATTTTTTCCCCTATAAAAGAAAGCATTGTAACACAGTTGTGTATGGTAATATAGCATTGTAAACAATATCTATGATTGGGTGAGAGAGACTATGAGAGTGTGAAGAGGAAGTGCAGCATTTTTGCTGCAGCTTGTACTCCTTCATCTTTATGGGATGTAATACAAGGAATGACAATTTCTTTGTGGACGTAGCCCATCGTTTGGGTGAACCACGTTATATCTGTATCTCTATGCAATGTGTTTAATGTGTTTTCATATTGTTTAATGATTTAACTGTATATTTGTTATTGCTCTACGGTCCTGTTTTCTAAGAATTGGTATCAGAGCCAAGAGGTCTATTTGGCTGGGAAACTCATAGGAAAGAAGGGTTCCTGGTTCGAGTGGGAAAACTGGCACAAGAGGGAAATTTTAGGGTCAAGAAATTTAACAGCCAAAACTATCAGTTATGGAAGATGCAAATGGAGGACTATCTGTACCAGAAAGATCTATACCTGCCATTGGGAAGAAAAGAAAAAAACTGGTGGCTATGAAGTATGAATGTTGTACAGGATTATACACCTAATAACCTAAGGTCTGGGGTTACCAAGATACTCAATTACTTGCAGACAATTGACTTCTAAAGTATAGAATAAGAAATAGGACGATTAAAAGGACTTACTTGTTAAACGAAGGTCGATCCTTGCTAATCTTCTTCCTCTCTGTTCCACTTCCGAAGTCTTCAAGATTGCTCCTCTTTCACCTGTCAAGAAACACTTTTCCAGATACAAGATGATTCATATATGTATAAGCAGGTTAGATAAATCACATATAAGATACTTAAGCATAAACATTCATCAAACCAATAAACATGAAACACATATGGAAGAAGTAATCTCTTTATTATCAAGAATGGAAAGAGTTCAGATACAACCCAATGCTTGAGACGAGGACTCCTCTGCAACCAAAGGATTCTAAGTTCCACTGCTCCAAAGACTTCTGTATAAACTCCACCAGCATAACTTTGCTCCAAAGTGTAAGTAACCAACACCCTCCCCAAGGCCTGTATTTATATGTGTGAAATAAGGTAGTTCTCGAAGGTTGGGGAAGTTGTAGCAGTTAAGGGATTTAAGTTAAATAAGTTAACTAATCTCCCATTAGCGCGTGTTTTTATATTTAAATGTGAAGAGACACATTTGCGGGTCTGTAGTAGAGCAACTCGTGAATGATTCACGACTATGTATAAGCGCAACTCGCGAATACATGGATTCACGACTTGCTACAAAGGAGACTTGCGAATGATATGCGAGTTGTCTATAAAGAGAGTCACGAATACATCTCAACATGGCAAAAAATGGCAAAATGACTAGCTGGATGAAGGAAGCATGTATTTCATGACAAGCCAATCTATAGTGTTTTGGGCAAACCTCTATCCATAAGTGTCCTTTTGTGTGCCAACATGAGGGATGTCGGCACTCGAACAGAGAGGTGCCATTCGGGTGTATAACAGATGCCCCCTGATGTGTGAGGTCAGAGGGGAACGATGGCCGAAATACATTATAATACTTATCTTTGGAGAACTCATAAATCCAATGGAGCAGAGAGAGTACCTGAAACAAAACATAGTAATGTCATATACAAAGTTACATCTAAGGATGCTATGTTCAATTTACTGGAACATTAGCTCCTTTACAATATTTGATTACATCATATTATACAGGTATAGAACCATGTATATTACAAAGGTGGATCGAAGCCACAATATACAACAATGATGAGTCTTCAAAGATCTGGAAGATATGTAGATAAATCAAACATAATCTTGCCAACTTAGTCCATATGTGAGAGACTAAGGTCTTCATAAAGGATCCCAAAGAACCAGTACAATCCAAGCCATGTAAATAAGGGTAAGCTAAAGTCAAACATGGAAAGGATTCAACAGTTTGTCAACCAATAAGGGTAATTAACAACTGAAGCAAAGGAATTCACCAATGATGAAAGTGAATCCTGAGGTATGATCGTCAAAACTCTAGGTCTTCATCATCAGGAAGTACTGAAATGGAACCATGCCGTGATAAGGAAGGCAACAGATCCTCCAACGGATCACAAGAGTGACTAGGAACTGGGAAAAAGAAGGGAGACACAAATAGATAACAGATATAACAATGATGGGATCAGGTTATAGATCAGATATTGGGTAAAGTCCTTGAACAATGAGCACAACACAGAGATGACCCAAGGCAGCATACAACAGATAGATAGACCAACTAGACTTATCTGTCATCTAGGAGACATGATCAGATTCCCCAGGATAATGGACAAGAGGAGGAGTAAGAAACTCAAAGTGATAGCTGAACACAAGTGTATGCTGAAACATGGATATCGAAAAACAAAGAGTTCTATGTTCAAGGACGACATGTTGCCATTACTGAAAACAAGAGAAAACTTCTTCCTTACCTTCCCTGTTAAATTTTAACGAGTCCAGGAAAGTAAACTCGGTTCCCTCTTCATTTTTTAACAAGCTTGAAGAGATGGGAAAATAATGCTTGATACATTGATTCATGGATTTAATGAGCTCGAACTAGTACATGCTCAGTCGGTATTTTCACATTTAGAGAGTCTGAAAATGCCAAAGAAGACTCCAGGGGGGTCCTTTTTCATCCAATTTAGTCTCCTGAGGCCGAAAAAGTATAAAACAAACCACAGAAGAACTCTCTTAACTTCCGAAGAAGAAAAGGTGAAACTTTTTTGTACTTAGTTAGGGAGGTCCGAAAAAGGTTAAATTACCACCTACCCAATGCTCCTTCCAGAACAGCATAGAATAGATTGAGTTTTAGGAGTGTGAAGGAAAGCAAGATCACTTGGAAAGATCCATTTGGTTACGAGAAATGGGGCTTAGAACAATAAACTCGTTGCTTTGTTCTTTAGTGTTTAACGAGCATGACAAAGACACAAAGTACACTCAGAATATTTTTCATGTTTGGGTCCAGAGCACGAAAAAGAGAAAACTAAGCTCAAACCGGGTGTTCCTTTTCTGTAAATTTAGTCCCTCAGGTCCGGAAAAGTTATAAACCTATACCTGAGAATACTCTTCTCAATTCAAAAGAAAAGAGAGTGATCCTTTCTTGTATTATTCCGCATGGTCCGAGAAAGAGATAACCTACCACCAATGTGGATTCCCGTTCACATATTCTTAACGAGCTTGAACGGATGAGATAACTCGGCAGTCAAGTCTGTTTTGAAGGAGTCATACCTGGTCCTAAACAAACTCCATAAGGTCGGGGAGTCCTATAAAGGGATAGCTTGTAAAAAGAGATTCAGAAGAAGCTCTATTTGGTGTGAAAAATAGCTATGAGGAAACCCTTGGGCCTGAAACAGTGACGGTATGAGTACCAAAGAATGACAAGGGCATAAAAAGATGATACTCATGAAATAAGGACCCTAGCCATGGAAGAACAATGGTAGAGACAAGGAACTAATGGCTTAGAATACCATAGTCCGTGGCAAAACATTGAATACTAAGGTTAATGTGGAGTGATAAGATACCAACATGTGTTGGAGATAGCAAAACCACCCTATAGAAGCATCAACACTTTGTAAAAGTTGGTAAACCTTTGATCTATCACTGTGTACAATTGGACCGTCAGAATTGGAATCCGTCAGCTTCAGGTAATTCTACACCCTGAACTCGTCAATTTGATCCAAACAAATATTAAATTTAAAGGGAATTCAGTATTTTGCATCATCCTAAATTATGGCAATGCACATTCGCGGGTTGCTAAGCGTAAGAGTCGCGAATACACGTTTCATTCGCGGGTTTTTGAACAGGAGAGTCGCGAATGACTCGCGACTTGTCTAAGTAGACAGTCGCGAATGCTGCGCTATAGGGCAAACTTCGAAAATTATGCAAAATTTTGATTTTTTTATGATGAAATACTGAACCAAATTATGTGTATTTTCCAGGAAAAATATGGTGCTGGAGTGGAGGGAAAGAGAGCATGAAATAATGGATCACGCGGCGCTCCAAAGCGCGCCCACAATACAAGCATTGAGGACTTGTGGGCTGCTGAATTTCTTTTGTACATTGCCCATGCGGGCAAATGTCCGCTTATGGAATTCATGGTCAATTACTGGGATCATGACATGGGGACGTTCAAAATTCAAGGCGAGACCTTAGAGCTTACCGTGGAAGATATATATTTCATAACCAGGTTGTCACAACGGGGGGCATCGGTGAATTTGGAGGGCACTGGTAGGGGCGGGGACCCCTTGAGTGTCCAAAACTATGTTGACATGTTCTGTACACCAGGTACGCAAAAGAAGGGCAGCAGTGTTATTATTGCAGACATCCAGGATTTCACACTCTAGGTACTAGCTAGTACTATTGTGAGACTTTCAGGATCATCAGGGTTACATATGGCCACTAGGAATCAAATGAGGGTGGCAGTTGATTGCTTTAGAGGTGCTCTCTATGATTGGTGCTCAGGAGTGCTCCCCATCATGAAGAGGCAACTATCCGATTGTAGGAGAGCAAGACGCAAGAATTTTGGCTATGCCAGCATACTAGTAGCGTTCTTCTTCTTTGAGAGTACCAGCCATGAGCCTTGCAATACCACTACAGGTCAGACATCCACGTCAGCCGAGGCTGAGCCGGTGGGGAGAAATAGTACACAGCGTTTACGATGATGAATTTTATATATGGTGGGAACGACAACTGCCGCTGTTGGAGCAGTTTCCATACGCTAGGATGGATTTCCGAGGTGACCCCGACCTTGTCCTCCCTCCAGGAGGAGTATGGGGCGACATGGGTAAGTGATTTTTTAATTTTTTATCATTTTCAAATTTTTATGA
Organism: Pseudotsuga menziesii; assembly: GCA_001517045.1. Taxonomy (NCBI): domain Eukaryota; kingdom Viridiplantae; phylum Streptophyta; class Pinopsida; order Pinales; family Pinaceae; genus Pseudotsuga; species Pseudotsuga menziesii. Next base: position 444,480 of record LPNX010375091.1, read on the forward strand.
ATTTTCAAATGATAGAATATATACATATGTACAAGTCTTAATCCTATTCATGTTTCAAAATGCAGATATTAGACCAGTTCGCCCTGAAGGACACCCACGTATGTTCGTGCGTCTGGTTGTAGGAGGAGACGCAGGATTGGTCCGGGTACTAGAGGGGAAGTTGGCCAGGTTGACCCAGCGAGTACCTACGATACGGATTGAGCATATACCTATAGCCATGCAGGAGTTTATAGTAGGGGTTCCACCGATTTGGCTACGTCTGTTCAGGCGAGTAGCTAGAGCAATACTTGTATACAGAGATGCGGTGGAGGTTGCCGAGGCCAAGGAGGTGGAGGAATCTAGGGTGCATAGAGATCATGGGGACCAAGGTGGTCCCAGTGGACAGGGTGGCCAGGCTTAGTTCTAGGGCATTTTGATGGATGATGATCCACATTTTTGTATATGACGGGATCTATGGATCAGACTCGATCTATCTACAGACAGATATTTTACATATATATATATATATTTGGTTGTCGGCTTATTTACAAGTGTTGTTTACATGTTTGCTGTATATTTTATGAAATGTGTTTGATATGCCAATCCAAAATATAATTAGCACACGGGGGCTTCACTTGTTGACCAATATCCTATCACGTTAGTTCATATTGTGGGTTTTAAAATTATCAAAAATTGAACCAATATATTGCAGGTATTGGGGGGATGAGGGGTTTAAGGTGGGGGTGGGTAGGGTGGTTTATAAGGATTGAGGTATAAAAATGGGTGGGGAGGAGGTTTTAAGTATTGGTAGGGGGTTTCAACAAAAAGAGTTTGGGTCAATATCTCTGGAAATTAAGGGTATTCTTTAATACCCCACGATCGCACGTGCTATGTGAGAGGTTCACTAAGTGAAGTCCCCGTGAATTAGCATATGCATCAGTCAATGAATTTTGGTTATGTGGAATATGATTGAAAGTAATAACTTCAAAATGTCTTTCCAATAAATGAATTTGCATGAACTGACGTAACAAGGTAGGATTTTGTACCTGATAAGCTCGATTGAGCTGGGAAACTACCAATTGAGAATCCAAACGGACCTCAAGCTAGGTGATGCCACGTGACAAAGCATCCCATAGGAGCTCAATTACAGCCCTATACTCAACAACATTATTAGAAGCAGGACCTAGACAAGCGCCACCAGCGGCAACAAGCTGTCTTGTGGGAGAATAGATAACCCATGCTGCCGAAGCTAGGTTACATGTGTGATGACTGGCGCCATCAGCAGAACCTACATACATTTCAGAATACATCTGCAACAACGAGCAGATAATGTAAAAAACAAAACTGACAACCTATTGTACTTAAAATACATACAATAAAAATACAAGAAAAAGTGCTAAGCCTAAGCATAGTACTTATTCAGGTAGAGCCCATTTCTAGGCTCGAGCATCTTATTCCCATCATAATCCACTAATTCATATGCACCTTTACTCAATACTTTCGACATGACATAGGGTCCTAACCACATAGCCTTGAATTTTCCTGCCCCCAAGGGTTCTTTATCATGGTCCCAAAGCAAGACAAGTTCCCCTTCAGAGAAAACCCAAGGTTTGACCGTTTTATCATATTGAGATTTAACCCTATTTTTATGAGCCTGATTGGCAGTCAACGCATCTCTACATTTCTCATCAAGGTGTTCTAGATGTACTAGACGTTCTTAAATATCAGTCGTATCAGGTAACACATGAATGGCTATCTTCAAAGACTGGATTTCACATTCAATCGAAGTAACTGCTTCCACCCCGTGAACGAGTTGGAAAGGTGAATAACCCATGGCAGTCTTAATGTTAGTTCTATAATCCCAAAGAGCAGGATATAACATGATGTGCCAATTAGAGCGGGCTGCATCAATTGTCCATTTAAGGATAGTTTTCAAAGTCTTGTTTACAGCCTCAACCTGACCATTTGCTTGTGGATAGTATGGAGAAGAGTGTTCTTGTCTAAATCTGAGCATTGTAGTCAGTTTCGTCATCATATTATTTTGAAAATGACTGCCATGATCAGTGAAAATCACTTTGGGAATACCAAACCTTGCAATAATTTGATTGAAAACAAAGAAAGCTGCTGTTTCCCCGTTGTCTCTAAAAGTAGGCATTTCCTCTGCCCATTTTGTAAAATAGTCAACAGCGACAATGATGTATTTATGCCCCCCAGCCGAGATTGGGTTGCACGTCACGTAATCGATCCCCAATTTCATGAAGGGGCCTACTGAGACAACAGGAAATAACGGAGCAAGATGCGACCGCATTTTTCTGGTGTAGAGCTGACATGGATGATAGCGCTTCACGGCTTCCACACAATCTCCTCTGAAAGTAGGCATTGCCTATGCCCATTTCGTAAAATAGTCAACAGCGACAATGATGTATTTATGCCCCCCAGTCGAGACTGGGTTGCACGTCACGTAATCGATCCCCCATTTCATGAAGGGGCCTACCGAGACAACAGGAAATAACAGAGCAGGATGCGACCGCATTTTTCTGGTGTAGAGCTGACATGGATGACAGCGCTTCACGGCTTCCACACAATCTCCTCTGAAAGTAGGCATTACCTATGCCCATTTCATAAAATAGTCAACAGTGACAATGATGTATTTATGCCCCCCAGCAGAGACTGGGTTGCACGTCACGTAATCGATCCCCCATTTCATGAAGGGGCTTACCGAGGCAACAGGAAATAACGGAGCAGGATGCGACCGCATTTTTCTGGTGTAGAGCTGACATGGATGATAGCGCTTCACGGCTTCCACACAATCTCCTCTGAAAGTAGGCATTGCCTCTGCCCATTTTGTAAAATAGTCAATAGCAACAATGATGTATTTATGCCCCCCAGCCGAGACTGGGTTGCACGTCACTTAATCGATCTCCCATTTCATGAAGGGGCCTACTGAGACAACAGGAAATAACAGAGCAGGATGCGACCGCATTTTTCTGGTGTAGAGCTGACATGGATGACAGCACTTCATGGCTTCCACACAATCTCCTCTGAAAGTAGGCATTGCCTCTTCCCATTTCGTAAAATAGTCAACAACGACAATGATGTATTTATGCCCCCCAGCCGAGACTGGGTTGCACGTCATGTAATCGATCCCCCATTTCATGAAGGGGCCTATCGAGACAACAGAAAATAATGGAGCAGGATGCGACCGCATTTTTCTGGTGTAGAGTTAACATGGATGACAGCGCTTCATGACTTCCACACAATATCCTCTGAAAATAGGCATTTCCTCTGCCCATTTTGTAATATCCCTGTACCAAGGATCAGAGGTGGATATGAGGAAGATGTGCTCATCTGGGAATGAGTCATCCTCCACCGCTACATTTTCTTCGGTGGGAAATTATACTATTAGCTCAGCAAAAACTAAGGACTTTTTAGACTTAGCGGATTGGAAATCCAAGTCAAACTCTTGGAGAATGACTATCCATTTGTTGAATTCCCCCCCAACAATCCATTGCGATAAAACATATTGGAACGGATTGACATCTGCCACTACTGTGGTGGTCCTTAGTAAAATGTAGTGGCGCAACCTCTGTACAGCATAAACAGCTGCTAAGGCTAACTACTCGACATGAGAATATCTAAGCTCAGGTCCGGCCAAAGCATGGCTAAGATAATAAACAACATGCTCAACAAGCTTGTCGTCCTCCTGGACTAGAACTACCCCAATGGTAGACTCCGACGCGGCCAGATATAATATGAAATCCCTAGAATAATCTGGTGGACGTAGAAAAGGAGCCGACAGCAAATATTTTTTCAATGCCTCGAATGCAAGTTGTGCGGTTTCACCCCATACAAATGGGGTGTCTTGCGTGAGCAAGCGCACGAAACCTTTAGTGATGTTGGCATAATTAACGATAAAACGTTGAAGAAAGTTAGACTTTCCTTGCAGGCTTTGAAGTTTCCAGAGAGAACGAGGAGGAGGCAGATTTACAATGGCCTCAACTTTTAATGGATCCACTTGGATGCCTCTACTAGAGACAATGAATCCGAGTAATCTACCTGAATCGACACAGAAAACACACTTGTGGGGATTCAAGCGAATTTTATAGTATCTACATCTTTCAAAAATCAACCTCAAATGATTTGGATGTTGGACTCTCTTACGAGAATGTGTAGGCAGATCATCAAGGTACGGTTCGACAATGGCTTTTATGTCGTGAAAAGCAAAGTTCATGGCTCGTTGAAAGGTAGCCCTAGCATTTGTCAATCCAAAGGGAATTTTTCTATACGAAAATGTTCCCCAAGGGAAAATGAAAGCAGTTTTATGTTGGTCTTCCGGTTTGATTTGGATTTGATTGTAGCCGAAGAAACCATCCATAAATGAAAACACCTCACTCCCCGCACATGCATCTATGATCTGGTCAATAAATGGTGTGGGGTAATTGTCCTTAGGAAAGGATTTATTGAGGTCTCTAAAGTCTGTACAAACGTGAATATTCCCTTGCTTTTTATCAACAGGAACAGGGTTGGATACCCATTCAGACAAAGCTATGGGATATATAAAACCAGCTTTCAACAACTTTTCAACTTCTGCCTTCACAGCCGCCACTTTACGTGGGTTCACAGGTCTCAATTTCTGTTGAACCAGCGTAGCATCAGGATAGGTTCAGATTTCATGTTGAACAATAGATGGATCAATTCCTGGCATCTCCTCATATGACCAGGCAAAGATATCACGGAATTCCTTGAAAAGGGCAGTGTAGATGGCAATCTCCTCCGGAGAGAAATTTGCACCTATATAGATGTTTTCCACGACATCTGGGTTCATAGAGATATTGATAGGTATAGTGGCGGAAATGTTTTCCATATTCCCCTCAGCAAACACGCCTTCCCTAGGCAAAGGGTTGATAGGTACCTCAATATCATTTGACAATCTCACTTTAAACTCTTGGTTTTCTATCTTGCTTGGATCTGGAAGAAAATAGGATCGATGATGAAGATCCTCACAAATCTTATCACGTCCACTCATAGCTTCTAGAATAGCTTCATCAGAAGGTAACACGGTATCTAAGCAATCTATGGAATGTGAAGAGTTTTTTGCCCATGCGGGAAAATAGAATTCTTCCAGATCATTTGAGACTGATAGATGATCTGGAATGGGATCAGCAGTAGCTTGAGTGATGGCTTGATAAGATACCTCTACTACTGATAAGGGCACTTCTAGTTCATGGGGAGTTGGGAGGACCCAAGGATCAGTCCTATTGACAACCATAGCAATGGACTTCCCCACAGTAGTAGAACCAATGTAATTCACTGGGGTTGTAAGGTCAAATGTGCCCATCAATGATGCGTACATTCCAGCTCCCAAGCTCTGTGCAGCAGGTTTGGCCTGATCAACCAATGGTACAGTGGATTCCTTATACTCTAAACGGCCTTTTCGGGTAAAATCAAGTTGGTCAACAGTAACCAACTTGCCCTCATGTGGAAAAAGCACGACACGAAGAACAGCCAATGCAACAGCAGACATTGCATAAGTCCAATTCCTTCCCAGAAGGAAATTGTAATCCAAGGGAGCATCAATCACTTCAACTTCAACAGACACTGCTTTGCCTGCTAACTTAATCTCAAAAGCTGGCAGGATACCATGAGGATGGAAGGATCTTCCATCGAAAGTAGTAAGTAAAGTGTTTGATGGGACTAGCTCTAGGGATCCAAGAGCTTTCCAGCAGGCCAGGGACATAACACATGTAGAGGCTCCCTCATCAACAACTGCCCTTCCAATGGTCTTACCACCATGGATGACATCTATTGATAGGGCTACATGGTAAGGCAGGCGAATTTTGACATCAGACAGATTGAATTTCGCCATGAGACTCAAAGAATCCATGCTACCTAAAGCTGCTAAGAGAGCATCTCGCTGGGCGGGACAACTCTGTAACACCTCTAAAGATGACATTGCACATGGGGTTTGAGCTAAATCTTCAACCACAGAGTAGTTTGAAGCAGCCCTAGCATTGGGTTTATGCAAGGTCTTCTTGAAAACACCTTTCAGTATCTTCGGCATAGTTTCGGCAGGCTTCTCTATTGTGAGAGGGTTGGAAGGTTCACCTACAGCTTTACCCTTCTCAAGAGTCTCGTTCTCATAGTTTTTGTTCCTGGTTTGCAACAAAGTCGAAGATCGAACCATGTTGATATAATTAGGGTCAGGGGCAGCTTGAGTGCCCCCTGCTACATTAGAAGCTGAAGCAGAGTTCTGTCCTTGGGGAAAAGGATCCTTCAGGACAGCCGGTTGTTGAGCTTTCAGCAGCTTTTGGGCTTGATCCATAAGGGGACAAAGGTGAGTAAGGTGGTCCTCTTGGCACAAATTACAAGGGAACTTGACCTTCTTATTTTCTTTTTTTCCCCCATCAGCATTGTTCACAGGATTTGGCTTGTTTTGGTTTCCCTCTCCCTTCTTACCTTTCTTTTTCTTCCCACTGGGCTGCTGATTGCCCTTCTGAGAGGTTTGAGCAAAGACATTTGCATTCTGGGGAGAGGGGGCAGCCTTTGTTGCCTCCGCCGTAGACTTTTTTACAGACAACTGGTGAAGTTGCTTACTTAAAGACTCTACGGTGGGAGAGTTAACAGACCCAACCACACCATCGGCATGGGGTCCAAGCTTAGGCTTCTCCACTTCGTGCGAAGGCCTTGGTTCCTCAGGGATGATCTCATACAAGATCCCAGACTATGAATAAATCAAGTCTAACTGCTAGGCCCTAAGTATGGCTTCTTCTTCATTCGTTACTCCTGATGTGGAAACATCCTTAGATATGTATGGAAACAGTGATTTAAGGAACCATTCTAATAGAAACTTAGGAGGAATGGTGGATTTGATAAGGCTCTTTCGCCTCCTCCACTCTTGGATATGATCCGAGATGTGGGTAGCCTTGTTTTGTCTAAAATTAGACAACAAGTCTGTTTCGAAATCGTATCGAAACGGAAGTTGAAAGTGGCTAAGGAAAGCACCAGCCAAATCCCAGAAACTACTAAAGGCAGCAGAAGGCAATTCGATATACCACTTTGCCTTCGTACCCGTCAAGGTCCTGTGGAATAGCCTCAATCTAATTGAGTCCTCATTCAACAAATTGGAAGAACACCATAAGTGAAAAGTGGTGGCATGTGCCCCAGGATCTTCACCAGCTTTACCTTTGAACTTAGGGATGTCCGATGGCAATTTGGTGGGAACAGGTGGCCACAAGAGGTCATGCCTCACCAGGTCATTCATCAATTTTGACAAGTCTAGCAAGTTTAAAGTTGCCAGGAAAGGAAGTTTGGGCCTAACTTGGGTAGTAAATCTACTGAATTGGGGATTTGAGGGACTTTCCCCCGAATGCCCATGGGTAAAAGTGGGGTTGCCCCCAGCCACCGGTTGTGAAATGGGAAGGTTGCTTTGAAACGGATTCCATCCATAAGCCATAGGATTTTGTGTGGGAGGTGTAGTGTAAGTGGTTCAAGCCGTCCCCATAGAAGTAGGGGTCTGAAAGACTGGAGCAAGTATCCCTCCGCTAAACAACGAAAAGGGAGAGCTCGTGTATGGGACTGAAATAGGGGTTTGGAAGCTCTAACCGTAAGAAGTGTTGCTCCCAAACTGCACTCCTACATATGAAGGAGATGGACCTACATATGGACAGGATGGGGGAATGTGCCCCCCATTCCAAGGAAATACTTGGACATAAGTCGGGGATCCTACCGGACCACTCTGAGTAATGTAAGGAAAGGAAGAAGGAATGGTAGGTATACTGGGGATCCCAACAACCATGTCACCAGAATTACCTCCTATGTTGGAGTGAACCGGTGGTTGAACCACCCGGCTCGCTGGAGTCAAAGGTGTAGAAGGAAAACTAGATCTAGGGGCACTTACCGGGGGAGGTAGTACCCCTTCAACCGGAAGGATTAAGGTAAACACAAAAGAACTTTCTTCCATAGAAGACATGAATCTACCCACAAGGACACCTAGCACTGGTGAATCAAATGGTCTAACCTGGACGATCACAAGATCGTTTAAATCAGTCAAGGGGGAGTTAAAATTTATTGCAAACTCGTTAGTCTGCAATTATTCTATCTCAATTGTGTCAAGATTGAAATGGTTAGCAATGAGTTCCGGTTCACCAAGAGTCTCACTTATTCCTACAAGTTCGAATGAACCGTCTGTGTCTAATCTCCGCCTTTGAGGTAAAGGTGGAAGCTACAAGGCAGTGATAGGAGGAAGGTTTCTCAACCTTCTTGACCTTCTAACAGGTTGGTCCTCCAGAATTAGAAATTTAACAAATCACACCCTAAGGCCAACTAAACACAAGAAAAACCACAGAGCATACACTAGAAAGTTCCTAGAGCCTCAAGCAATCAAACCAGGGTAAAAGATATACTTTCCCGAAGAAAGCTGATGAACGATTACTTGGCGTCCTTGAAGTGGTTCTTAGGCACAAGCGGAGGAATCACCCACCACCCTCCTACACCTTCAACAAGGGTTACCTTCCAAGCCTGTTCAAGGTGAACCAGAAATAGCCTTCCGGTTTACCTAGGTATGAACCCTAAAAAGACAAGAGACTAAAGGCTACCTTGGCAATACCAACAGTCTGGGGGGACAGTCATCAGCCGAACTCGTACGCATGGGCAGGGTAGCTGAGCCCAAAACTCTGTCTAGGATAGAATCCCCAGATGCGTAAAAGTCCTGGGTTACGTTTTGACAAGGATTCAGAGGGTTATTTCCTCTGTCCAAGCCTCCACGCGGCCTAGTGCTTAACTCCCGTTTGAGAGGAGCTTCCCAGATACAGTGATAGAGTCAAGGATTTCCCTAAAGAAAGGTCCACTACGTTTGAGTTTATAACTTGTGGGAAGTTTACACTTCCTAGCCCACAAGTCTAGCCTAAGCTAGTAGGTGAAAGGCCCCTAGAAAACAAAACTTAATAGTAAATTTTAATTTATGCGTTTATTTTAAAGGGCTGTTCTTTACTCAAGAGGAAATGGCGTGGTATACTTTATGATGTTTTGACTCAAACAAGAAATAAATGAAAGTAAAGGTGTATTCAAAGAAAAATTTCCATTATAAAAACAAACTTCTTTTTAATTTTTGCAAATATGTATTGATGAATTGAAAGCAACGATGAAAGAAACTAAGCCTATGTTTTTGTAGTTTTTGATATAATATTTTTAAATTGAAATAAACAGTACTTATGCAAAAATCACAATGCAAAAGCTTTAACTATGTTTTCTTTTCACTTTTAAAAATAATCAACTACTATGCATCCACAATGCACTATGCTTGAGCAAAACTTGACACTTATAAACTGTATAAAAGTAACAAACTGAAGCAAACAGGCTATAGAACCAACAGACAACCAATAGAGGAAGGCTAGGAACCCTAGCTTGGGTGCTAACAATGACAAAGAATCACTGCAGACTTACAAAGGAAAGTGACAACCAACCACTGTCAGAAGACAGACTGGAAAAATAGAGCCCAAGACCCTGATCACTGATCTGGACCAAGACACTTTAACCCACAACCCAAAATAGGCCAAAACACTTCAGTATGCAAGCAGTAAACAAACCAAGCAAAAAGACTGAAGAGCTTCCGAAAAAGCAAAGAAATGTGATCACCAATAGTATTCAGACCCACTACATAACATTCTTAAAGAAAGACCACTCAGAAACAGAGACCAAACAAAGAAAAGAACAAGCAAAACTTATCTTAAAAATCCCCACTTCCAGGAGTATTCGCAACTGTCACTAAGAGAAACTCGCGAGTGACTCGCGACTGTCTAGTATTACAACCCGCGAATGCAGACCAATATTCATGACTGTCTAGAAAGACAACCCGCGAATGGGTATAAATTTTTTTTCAAAAAATCAAGAAAAAACCCTTGACTTTCAAATGCTGAAGCAAAAAAGAACCAGGATAAAAATCACAAACAGACTCACAAGCAAAACTGGTAAGGAGGACAGAAAACAACCTACAGCAGTCCGGGCTCCCCAGTGGAGTCGCCAGTTCTATTGTACAGGATTATACACCTAATAACCTAAGGTCTGGGGTTACCAACATACTCAATTACTTGCAGACAATTGACTTCTAAAGTACATAATAATAAATAGGAATATTAAAAGGACTTACTTCTTAAACGAAGGTCGATCCTTGCTAATATTCTTCCTCTTTGTTCCACTTCCAAAGTATTCAAGATTTCTCCTCTTTCACCTATCAAGAAACACTTTTCTAGATACAATATGATTCATATATGTATAAGCAGGTTAGATAAATCACATATAAGATGCTTAAGCATAAACATTCATCAAACCAATACACATGAAACACATATGGAAGAAGTAATCTCTTTATTATCAATAATGGAAAGAGTTAAGATACAACCCAACACTTGAGACAAGGACTCCTCTGCAACCAAAGGATTCTGAGTTCCACTGCTCCAAAGACTTCTGTATAAACTCCACCAGCATAACTTTTCTTTGAAGTGTAAGTAACCAACACCCTCCCTAAGGCCTGCATTTATATGTGTGAAATAAGACAGTTCTCGAAGGTTGGGGAAGTTGTAGCAGTTAAGGGATTTAAGTTAAATGAGTTAACTAATCTCCCATTAGCGCGTGTTTTTATATTTAAATGTGAAGAGACACATTCGCGGGTCTGTAGTAGAGAAACCCACGAATGATTCACGACTATGTATAAGCACAACCCGCGAATACATGGATTCACTACTTGCTACAAAGGAGACTCGCAAATGATGCGCGAGTAGCGAATACATCTCAACATGGAAAAAAATGGAAAAATGACTAGCTGGATGAAGGAAGCATGTATTTCATGACAGGCCAATCTATAGTGTTTTGGGCAAACCTCTATCCATAAGTGTCCTTTTGTGTGCCAACATGAGGGATGTCGGAACTCGGACGGAGAGGTGCCATTCAGGTGTATAACAATGAAGAATGGGAGGTTCTTGGAAGAAATGAACTTGGAACAATACGACTGTGCCTGGTTTCATCGGTGGCTTTCAATATTTCGAAAAAAAAACAGCAGAGGGCATGATGAGCACATTGGGTAAGCTCTACAAAAAACCCTCGGCTTCCAACAAGGTATTTTTAATGAAGCGTTTATTTAATATGAAGATGTTGGAAGGTGGATCTATTTTCGATCATTTAAATGAGTTTAATACACTTACCATTCAATTAATTTTTGTAAAATTGAACTTTGATGATGAGGTTAGGATTCTTATAATCTTGTGTTCATTTCCAGAAAGATGGAATAGCTTGGTCATGGCTGTAAATAACTATGTCCCTAGTTCAAACACTCTTAAGTTTAATGATGTTGTTGGTGTTATTCTTAGCAAGGAAATGTGAAGAAAAAGCACAGGTGAGACATCAGGTAATGTGTTGACCATGGATAGCATAGGGAGACAAAATGAGTGAGGAAGGAGCCCACGAAATCGTGGCCTATCTAAAAAGGGAAGATCCAAGTCCAGATTTGGAAAAACAAAGTGTTGGAACTTTGGTAAGAAAGGACACCTAAAGAAAAACTGCAGAGCACCAAAGAAGAAAGGTAAGAGGCAACAAGAGACTACTTAGGAAGTAAATGTAGTAGGTGATGTTTTACAAGATGCTTTGATTCTTGCATTAGATAATACTAGTGATTACTTGGTAGTATATTCAGGGCTTCATGTCATGCTACACCCCATAGTAAATTATTTCATGATTATGTTCAAGGTGATTTTCGGCATGTGTTATAGGGGGATGATGAACCATGTAAAATTGCTAGAAAGGGTGAGGTACGAATTAAGTTAAATAATGGAAATTACTGTCTGCTAATAGATGTAAGGTACATTCCTGCTATGAAATGAAATTTGATCTCAATAGGGGAGTTGGGATATGGCGGCTGTTTGTCTACTTTGGGAGAAATGTGATGGAAGGTCTCTAAAGGATCAATGGTAATAGAAAGAAGATATAAGATAGGTACATTATATTTATGTCCTCATAATACTAATTATTCTATCTCTGTAGCTTCCACAGAAACATGTGCAGCGTTGTGGCATCATAGGCTTAGCCACATTAGTGAGAAGTGGATGCAGATTCTCCACTCAAGGAAATTAATTCCATATCTGAAGCAGGTAAGTTTGGAATTCTGTGAGAACTGTGTTTATGGAAAAGATAAGAGAGTTAGATTTATCAGGGTTGGGAAAGAAAAGAAGAGTGAAAATTTAGAGTCCGTCCATAAAGATTTATGGGGATGAGCTTGGGTACAATCTCTTGGTGGCTCTCACTATTATGTTACTTTTATTGATGATAAAACTAGAAAAACTTGGGTTTATTGCATTAGACATAAATTTGATGTGTTTGATACTTTAAGAAGTGGAAAGCTTTGGCTAAGAATGAGACAAGAAAAAGGTTGAAATGTCTTAGATTTGATAATGGAGGTAAGTAATGAAGCAAGGAATTTGACAGTTACTATTCACACAATGGGATTCACAGAGAGAAGACAGTCACTGGAACACCACAAGAAAATGGTGTGTCAAAAAGGATGAACAGAACGATCATGGAGCGTGCAAGGTGTATGAGATTGCATGTAGGGCTTCCCTTATAGTTTTGTCCTGATGCTGTAAACACTTATGTTTATTTAATAAACAGAGGGCCTTCAAGCACTTTGGATGGTGGGATTCCATAGGAGGCATGGACAGGTATACAGGTAAAATACTCATTTTTGATAACTTTTGGTTGTGAAGCATTTGTCCATATTGATAAATATGATAGAACAAATATTGAGGATAAATTCAAGAAATGTACCTTTATTGGTGTTGCAGCGGCAACATTTTCCCAAAATTCAAAAAAATTCAGGACCCTCCTTTTTGCTTATTTTGTTTTAACTTTTGATTTGGTTTGATGATTTTGTAGCCTAGTTCCTAATGCCATAAATGCTTCACTACTTGTTTACGTTTACCTTATCATCAAACACGTTTTTGAGTATTTGAGTTGGAAGTTTAGTCACTTACGCTCTCGCCGTTGCGGAGAAGTAATAAGCAACCGGCTTCGATAATTTTCTCCGATGCACTTTGTCTCAATTGGCTGTCATTTGGTTTCCCGTCGGAACATTTTATTCTTACGTTCTCCACAGTTACAGATGACATACTGCGAAGTCTCCTGACAATTGCATTAACTGTTTCTAATCCCATCAATTTATTTCACCGATCCTTAAGTTTTTGGTTTCCGCCATTGCAGCTTCGAAAAAGCTGTCTTTCCAGTCATTAAGTTGGTTTTTTCTTCGATTCATATTTTTCCTATTGCGAAATGTCATCTCTTTTATATTTCCGCCCTTGCAGCTCCTCATCCATATATTGCTCCAACGATTTAATATTGTGATCTCCGATGCTTTATTGGTTTCTCCCGAATGTCTCGGCGGTTCACCTAGTTGTTTTACCACCCGAAGTTACAGGGGGAGATGTTCATATGATCTCCGATCCTTGCATTTTCACCGTCCGATTTTTTCTCTTGCCGCTTATGGTTGACCGGATATATATATATATATATGGGGTCGGGTAAGTTGATTATTTTATTGTTATTTTGAACTGTCGCTGCACTGTCATTGTTGCTCGAGCTAACCAGGACCCCGCTGTTGTTACCCTTGTTCCTAGGTGGCTCCGCCATGGAAACTCAATGGCCTTCCTCTCGCCAGTCACGCAGCAGTTCCAAGTAGGCTCTTGTACCCATTATCCCTTTTCGTTCAACTGGGTGTTGAAATTGTTTGTTGCCGCGGTTAGGTTTATATTGTCATTTTCCATCGTAACATGTATATATGCAAAGGCATGTCTTGGCACTGTCAGTACGGGTGTTTTGTTTCCCACGGGTAGTTTCCTTCCGCAGCCGTTATGGTTTTCAACCCTGCACTTGATGGTTGGGGAAATTGGTGCAGACGGCCGTTACGCTGTCTGCACCTGTTTGCCCCATTTTACGCTTGGTCGACGCAGGGGGGATGTTCAGGGTTTTTTCTGGGGAAAGTCAAAATTTGTCCACTAGTCTAGTCTCCAGCGTCTTACTAACCATGACCTTGTTTTACCTCACTGTTTCGAGCGACCCGATTTGCGGTTGAGTTCGAACCCGAACCGGTCTAGGGTAGTGTAGCATCACCCAACCTAAGACGGACCGTAGAATGCATATATGTGGTGCTATTTCTTGAAACGCCTTGTTGAATGGCTAGAATAAGTGCCCCTGTCATTCAGCGTAGCGCAGTGGTCATGGCGCCCATAAAAATACCAAGGTTTCTTCATTTTAACATAGACTTTGTTTCCCACTCAAGCTTTGTTGACTGAGCCGATTTCAGTGTTAGACAAGAGTATTGGTGTAAACATATTGGCTTAATTGCCACCATGTTGAACGCAGATGAGGTAAAATGTTTACATTGTTATCTAAATCCCTATAATTTGTTTGGAAATAACCTAACAATTACAATTTTATATGTGACAGGAAGATTCCTCCGAACCCAAAATGTCTAAGCGTCAAAAGAAGAAGGCCCCTGTGGTCAAAGAGGATCCAGACGTCAAAGTCATCACCAAGACCAAATATATTTATGAAGACACTAAATGCATGACTAGTATAGAGCCTGAGTATCAGTGGGGAGACATCTACAGGTTGATCACGCGCCGAGAGGTGCCTGATATAGGCTTTGAGGAAGAAAGAATATATGCCAACATAGAAAGGTCTTCATTGATGAAGATTGCTACAAGACCGGAGCTCTTTCCATGCTCTGAAGTGATTGGGTGGATTCTACCCAGGGCAGATGTAACCACTATGATTCTTGAGAATGTTGATAAACAAGGCTATGCTGCCTATAGCCCAAGATATGTAGCCTTGGCCTACCACTTGCCAGAAGAACAAGTATATTTAATAGAAGATTGGCTAAGAAACATCAAGATGGACCTCGTTGAGACCCTCAAGAGGATGCTCATGCCTAGAAGGAACTTTAGAACCAGGCCGATGGGATAATATGACACTGCAAGCTTGAGAACCCCTTACCGGTTCATTGTCTTAATGCTCAATAGAATTTTCGGGAGAACCCATGGAAAAATTTTCAAGTTGTAGTGGATGCCAATAATTTTTTATGTCACGACACAGGGGATCATTTTCAACTGGGCCAACATAGTGTCCAATAGCCTTTCGGCCTGTATGGCCTCAGCTTTGGGAGGAGTGTCCCAACAGAGGTCAAAATTTTACATGAGCTCCATACTCATTGATTGCATACTATGCAATCAACCTTTCCTCGGCCTAAGGTGCATCTGGGACCGGGAAAGAATGCATGTTTACTCCGTATACAAGCCACTCCAGGCTCACAAGTACCACAGTCACTACATGGAGGTCTGTAAACATTTTATCATGCCTTTATATACTCTCATTTTCTTAAAAGAATGTGACTGCATATCTGAGGAGGCATTGCATGTGATCGAGGAATATGATGATTATTACTTGACTGAGGAGGGGCTCTATTTTAGAATGTTTGGAGGCTCTAGAGCACCCTCCCTACTGCCTAAGTATGCCACAAACTATATAATTCACAAAGAGGTAGTTAGGCAAGTCTTCCTAGATGGCATAGGAAGCTATTTATTTGAACATAAGAAGGCTTCATATCCTCCTTTGCCTTTCTGGTTGGGGATTTATAAGTTTTCTAGAGTTAAGAAGGCCGATGAATTCGTGGAGGAGTTGGAAAAGTTTCATTTTTGGGAAATGCCCTTCCACAGGAATGATTCCCACAACAAGGTTGCTGAGCACTGCAAAGAATCCAATGTCCATTTTGAGTACACTCACCACTGGGACAGGGAAGAGTCTATTTTATGCAGTGAAGAATCCCAAAGGTTATCCCAAGAAGACGAAGGGTGGATGAAGGGAGAAGAGGAAGAGAAAAAAAGTGCTGCACAAGAGGCAGCCAGAAAAGCAGAAGAAGATTCCAAGATTGAAGAAGAAGAAAGAAAAAGGAAGCTAGATGAGGAGCTTCAGAAATAGGAGGCAGAGAGGATGAAACTGACCCAAATAGTGACAGAATAGTCAGCCTCTGACATAGCAGACATTCAGATCCAGGACGTGGAGAACCTCGATGTTCAAGACCCTG
The DNA here is from genome assembly GCA_001517045.1 of Pseudotsuga menziesii. Taxonomy (NCBI): domain Eukaryota; kingdom Viridiplantae; phylum Streptophyta; class Pinopsida; order Pinales; family Pinaceae; genus Pseudotsuga; species Pseudotsuga menziesii. The sequence continues at coordinate 460,579 of LPNX010375091.1, forward strand.
AAGTACCTGCTGTCAGCACACCTAGACAGTCTATGGCCCCCACCCTCAGACTTGTCCCCTTTGAGCAGAAGATAGGGCAAGAGGTCCCTGATTTTAATACTATCTTCTATGATAAAGAAAGGAAAAGGATAGTCAAAAGAGTTGAAAAGAAGGTTGAAACATGGGGTCTGTCTGGTAAGAAGATAACTGATACGGCCATTCTATACAGAACAGACAGAGACCCCAAATTCACTATTAGAGCAGGGGCTGCATTGATCCATGCTTCAGAGGACAATGTAGATAAAATAATGATAGACCTGCAGTAGTGTAAGAAGTCTTCTTCTCAACTAAAAGACACACTAAGAAAAGAAAGAGAAGAAAAAAATAGGTTGAAGAGAAAATTTGAAGACGTGCAAAAGGAGATAAAGTATTCAAAGGTTGAACTTTAGGTTCTTCAAGCAGAGATAAGATCTATTGAGACTGCTTAGGAATGTTTGGAGAAGATACAACAAGAATATCAAGAGTTGAGGGTAGAGAAAGAACATCTGCTAGGAAAGATAGAGGATCTGGAGCTACAAAAGACCACCTTGGAGGCAAATGAGAGGCAATCTCAAGAACAAGAGACAAAACTTCAAGAGAAGATTACCTCTCTGACAATAGATTTGGAGGAAGCCAAAGAACAATAGGTTAATCTCCAACCTTTCAAGGAACATGTGCTGGCACAAAAAGCAAAGATGTTGCAGTTGCAGACGGCCATAGAAAAGGAAAGATGCAGGGTTTTGCAAGTAGATGGTCGGTTGGAGGAAATTTTGGAGACGTCCTCATATTTTGTTGACAGATCTCAGGACATCCTAGAATTCCTGACAGCGAGGATAACAAGACTAGAAAACAATGAAGAAGCTCCTGCAGAGCTGCCCTCGAAAGATCGATAGGCTCTTAGGCAGGACTACGACTTATTGGAGTTTTCCATCAACACAGTCGAGGAATTCAAGAAGGATGTTAGAAAGACAAAAGGGGCATGTACAGAATTCTTCAGAAGGCTCTTGATTACTTATAACCGATGCCAAGTAGAATTTGAATAGAGGATAGATGCTTTTCTGGACCACAACTTGTTTGTGGAAATTTTGCAGAAAAGGTACCAAGAAGAGGAAAGTAAAATACAGCACGTCAAAGCTCTCGATGACCGGACCTTAAGGAATGAGGTAGATCATTCCGCAGTCAGTGTGTAGCTATTAGAAGATCAGCTTCATTTGAGTGCAGCCAGAATTGAAGCCATCAAGAACCAGGCTGCAAAATTCGAGATAAATATTCACTTTTTGGAACCTTCTAAGTTTGAAGGCATCGCCTCAGAGGCTTTAGCTTGGAAAAAATTTCTAAATAATCAAGCGGGGCCCTCCTCGTGAATATTTGTCCATTTTTTTAATATGTTGAAAAGTTGTAAACACTTAGTAAAAGCAATATTTTGGGAGGCAAAGAGTTGGGGAATCCCAAGAGTTATTCGTAGGCAGCCCATCAGTCTTATTCTTTTTGTATAAATATAGAGGACCTAGAAGAAAGATGGACTTTTTTCCGAGTTAGACAAGAAAAGAGATATTGTAAGAAGAACTACTTTTTTTTGCAATAAAGAATTATTGTTTTCCTATCGGATAAAGTTTGGTGGGATGTTCAAGTGTTATGCTATGGATTGGTGGAAAATGAACTATTTCGTTTTTCCAGCTTTTTGTCCATTAACTGTGAGATCGTTCTAACTCTTAGGGCCTATGTTCTTGTTTGAATGATTTCTGGTTTATTCTGTGAAGTTACCACCATGAGTAATGAATGTTGTTCATAAGCAATTGGCTATCTGATTGTCTAAATATCTTTAATCATTCATGTGTTGTGGGAAGGAATATCAGCTATATGTAATTTCTCTTTATAATGCATGTACAATATACATTACTCATTAATAAATTACATTTCGGCTCCCCGTGGATAGGTAGATAGTTAGATTTACTTTATTACTGTGTATGTGATTTAGATGCTTGTGAGTTCTAAGACGAAAGGTAAGAACCTGCGCATCACTTTGTGACTAATTCATGCATTTTTTATCACCCTGCATGTTAATTAGGCACGTGCATATCATACTTTAAGTCAAAAATACAAAAATATATATGGTGGACCGGGCCATAACCGGTAAAGCCTTTAGTTTTGTTACTTGACCTACAGTAGCCGGACCGCAAACCGGACGGATTCCCTACACCAAATAGTCACGGGCTAGTTGGGAACGTTGACTGGGGAGAATCGCTTGCTATTTCTTCCTACAATTTTCCAGGCCTCAACAACTGGATACGGGGTTGATGATTTTGGTTATCATTTATGAGATTATGAAAAACGAAAAAATCATTAGGAGTAGAGATGTAGTATTCAATGAAACGGTCATGTGCAAAGATCAGTTGCAGGGAAAGAAAGTGGAAAAGGAAAACATAGAGTAAATAGTGCTTGATGAAATGAAAGAAGATGAAGTTCCAAAGGCACCAGAAAATCAAGAACAACAGCAGGTACTTGAAACTTCTACAATTGTAAGAAAATATACCAGGTTAAGTAGACCCCATGAAAGATTCTCTCCTTAATTGTATTATTTATTGATGATTGATTCTGGTGAACCAGAATGTTATGAAGAGGAAATGTAGGTAGAAACTAGAAAGAAGTTGGGGCAAGGCATGAATGAGGAGATGGAGTCATTGGTAAGAAACCAGACTTGAGATTTGGTTAAGTTTCCTGCAGGGAAAAGGGCCTTGCAGAATAAATGGGTTTACAGGTTGAAGGAAGAAGATGGAGGTGTTATAGCTAGATTTTGTTTTTAGATTACATCTTATTTCCAAAGTTTTGTTTTTCTTATTTATTCTAAATTTTGACTTTGGTTTTGAGGTATTTGAAATTTTGAGCATACTTTTATTTGATTTCATGTTGTTTCTTATTTTATTTACTTTATTTTGTTGATTTTATAGTTTAAATGGGATTATTAGATGTATATATTTCAGAAAAGTTGAAAAAAATTATCATAAGGTTTGATCTAAGTTTAATTTTATTATTTAACCGTTTGTTTTGGATCCATTTGTAAAAAATATTTGTCAGACAGATTCCTATAGCACAAGAAGAAAAAACTGTGAGCTAAAGTGCTACAAGAAAATCGAGGCACCTGAAATTTATAAAATCAGCACGTGGGTTGTTCCAAAATCACAGATGATGGATGTTTTTACATCTGTAAAGACAAAATGATACATGTATAAGCCTAAGTAATCATTATTTCATTTTGTTCGTGTCTCAATTTAGAAATAGATATGGTGCAGGGTCTTGTCCTGTCTTCGGAAAACCTATTATCGATGAAATGAGCTCAACATAGACCAGGTAGGATCGATCCATCCGTAAACATCCTTTGTGGAAACAGATAAGGAGTTTTTTCACATATGTCGTTACCTATGCACTATGCCCAAATTACGGCATGAGCAATATATTTAGCAAGCCCACACTATCGACACCATTGGCCCACTCCATTGGCACTAAGAGCTGGGGCTCAGGTGGCACGGATGGAACCATAACCATCTAGTTTTTCCTTTCTAAACCCACTTTCTTGTGGGTGTCACAATCCTTGAACTGGAGCTTGGCTATCTTTGACAGGATTTCCATCAATAGGGGTAAATCATTAGGGACCCGGGGTGCCACTAAGGATGTGGGCGCTTTCTTTGAGAGCATCACCTCTTGCACATCAGATCTCCTTGGCCAGACATAGTGTAGGAAGTTCTCCTCTTCCTTGGTGGCACCCGCATCTCTGCGTGATGGTGAGTCTAGTTCATCCTCATACATCTCCTCAAGAGGCATATCCGCAATGGCCTTAGCCTTGTGTTCATTTGATATCTTCATCCTTGATGATTCTGGAGCCTCTCATGGTGGAACAGGAGGTCATGGACATGCAACTAGTGTATTAATAGGTGGATTCGAAATGGTTCCCGATACAAAGGCTGGAACATGGGCTGAACCAGCCGTAGGGGCGGTCTGCGGGTTTCTTTTCACCATTGTCTCTAGTTCTTCTTCTAGTTGTTGTACTTGAGGCGATTGAATTTCTTCCTCGATTGAACACAACGGTTTAATGGTTATGTCTGATAGCTCACTGGAATTGGAAATATTTATAAACATGGGTTTTGGCTCACTCTGTTGTAGGATTCAGCTCTTCTAACTATCAGTTTTGGTTCTCTCTTGCTCTCTCTATGCATGTAAAATAATTCTTGGTGATGAAGCCTCGTATTTATAGAGGTGTTCTTATGCCTCATGTGATCATTACAGTGGCATATAGACATCGTGTCGATCACATGGAATTCTCAATCAACACATTCCTCATTAACTTGTATACTTGAGTTTTGTGATGTACTTGTCAGGGCAGTTATGGTAGTTATGACGAAGACAGATGATGGGACCAAAACACACATCGTCATTCTCCTCGTATCTATTCAAATTAATGATTCTTATCTGTCATAGCCACCTCAATATTTATCGGTTATTCACACTTTAATGTTGACCAGCCTTTCATTCTCACTTTTTACTGCAATTTGTCTGGTTCTGTCGCAGGCGTTCGACAGAACAGTTTCCTTGCTTTCTCTTCTCTCTTTTTTTTTTCATTCGGGTAGCACGATCTTATCCAGGCATGTTGTGATCATCATAATAAAGTTTCAGGTGATTGCTGTTCATCATACCCGTGACATATGTTCCATCTAGTTTCTGTAATTTTACTATTCCCGCATCAGTAATGTGCATGATCAAATATGGCCCTAGCTAATACATCTTTAATTTGCCTGGGTGTTTGAAAAATTTGTTGTCATATAGAAATACAAGTCGTCTAACTTTGAATGGCTTAATTCAGATATAGAGATCATGCCATGCTTTCTGCCTCTGCTTCTTGACAGTCTAATGGAATCCTGCGATGAAGCATTCCTCCCTATATGAATAAGTTGCAAGAACCTTTTCTCAACAACATCTTTGTCGGTCATTTCTGTCAGCATAGCAATCCACAAGCTTGGCATAATGTACTCCATTGGAACACAAAATTATTTCCCATACATCAGTCTAAATGGGGTGTTCCTTGTCAGTCGCATGCAAGTTGTGCAGTACACCCATAGCACAACTAATACTTTATGATCCCAATCATCTCGGCGTGAGTTGCAAACTTTGGTTAATGCATTCTCCATAATCTTGTTGAAGGATTCAACTATTACATTCACTTGAGGGTGATAGGGTGTCGTCTTATTATGCTATATCTAGAACTCTGCAGTAAGCTCAGTAATCATTTTGTTAACAAAATGCGTACATTGGTCATTGCGTAGAATTTTTAGATAGCCAAATATGGTCACCACATTTTCAAATAAAAACTTTGTCATAGTCGCAGCGATGCAATCTTTAACAGGCATGGCTTCAACCCATCTGGTTAAGTAGTCTATCATAGTGATGATGTAGCACATGCCAATCCTCTTTCCTAGTGGACTTATCAATCTAAAAAAATCAACATCCCATTTGTTGAATGCTTGAAGTGTTATCTACGGTGCAAGTGGCATCTCATTGCGACATGATGGTTTTCTTGTTCTCTAGAAGATATCATAGCGTTGACATAAAATATTAGTATCCATATGTATGGTTGGCCATGATAATCCTACTTGCAGTATCTTGTGCAGAGTTTCCTTTCCAGCATAGTGTCCTCCTGCAACACAAGCGTGTGCTTCACTCATTACCCACAGTCGCTCATAGTCGAAAACACATCGACGCAGTATTTCATCCCTGCCTAGCTTGTATAAATGTCCTGCGATCAACATATAATCAGTAGCTCTGACAACCAAATGTTTCTTTTGGTTAGTGGATAAACCTTCAGGTGCATAGCCTGTTCTTAGGAAGTGGATGTTGGCATTAAATTCATTATTCTGATCATCCATCATGGTGACTTTGAACAAGTGCATGTCCAATAAGTTATCCTCTAGACTGGTTGGTTTTTCATTGCTTTATATTCTTGATAGGTGGTCAGGTCCAACATTCAGTCGACCTGGTTTAACAAAAAATTCAATGTCGAATTCTTGAAACAGGAGGAGCCATCGACAGATCTCCCCTCCCAACACTAGCTTGTTGAACAGGTACTTTAAATTTGAATCATCAGTGTACATTTTGAAATGTCCACTGAATAAGTAATGTTGGAATTTCTCCAGTGTGTATACCATGGAAAGTCCTTCTCTTTTTTTTGTTGTGTATTTTTTCTCTGTTGTTGACAGTTTCCTGGTAGAAAAATCAATGGGGTGGTCAAGCGCATCCTCTCCTAGTTGTGTCAAGACAATGCTGAGCGTGATAGACGATGCGTCGACATGAACATGGAACTCCTTCTTCCAGTCTAGGAATACTAGTATTGGCGTAGTGGCCATATTGTTCTTTAATTTATCAAAGCTTTTCTGGGATGGTTCCATCCACTGAAACTTTCCATATTTTTTCAACAACTTCTCCATAGGTGCAGTTATCTCTGCATATCCTCTGATGAGTTTCTTGTAGTATCATGTATGTCCTAACACTGATCTAAGTTGCATGACTGATGTGGGTGGTGGTAAGTCCAGGATAATTGAAACTTTTGTTGGGTCAACCAAAATTCCTTCATGACATACAACGTGATCCAACAACACACAAATGGTGTGCAAAGATACATTTCTTGGAATTAAGCACAATCTTATACTGGTGACAACGGTCCAAAATCATGCACAAACTCTCAATATGGTCTCTTACTAGACCAAACACAATCCAATCATCAAAGTAAACCTCAAGAAACTTATGAATGAAATCTTTAAAAGAAGAAACTACTATTCTCGAAAAACTAGCAGGTGCATTCTTGATTCCAAAGAGCATTACCGTATACTGGTAGCATCCCCATTCTGTGACGAAGGTCATTTTATGGCGATCCTCCTTCGCAATTTTGACTTGATGATAGCCAAAGAAGTCATCGGTGAATGAATACATCTCTTGTCCTTCAACGTTTTCCAATAATTCATCTGTAAACGATGTTGGGAATGGATCGTGCAGGCATGCATCGTTCAACTTCCTTAGGTTGACACAGATTTTGACTTCACCTTTGGTTTTCTTATCCTGGATCACTATAGGGATGATCCACTCTGATTCCTCAACATGTTCAATGATTCCTACGTCGAGCATGCAATCCAATTTTGTTTTTACTTTTTCTTTATACCTCATATTCAAACTATAAGGTCGTTGTTTGAATGGATTAGCATCTGGCCTCAGGCGTATTTTCATATCCCCTAGGTCTCCTACTATCCCATTCATCTCTGAAAATTTGGTAGGGAATAGATCCTGAAACTCATGCAGCAAGTCTGTGATCTTTGCGACCATCTCATCATCCCAATAATATCCTATATTGGTGAACTTTAGGTTCTCTGGTTACCCAATGTTTACTTTCTTGATTTTCAATGGCTTGAGGAGCCAGTCGCTTGAAATACCACTTCCTTCTATTGCGCGTGTACCCTATGATTTTGGTATGTTTATGTTAGTCGAATGACCATCTGGGTCTCCAGCTAGATTACAGAAGGCCATCCATTGTTGGATGATTGCATTGCATTGGTGGGAATTTGCCTCTTCGACAAGAATTCCAAAAAATATCTTTTCCTTTATCGTTTGAAGCGCAACATCAACTGTAGTTTGCTCATCAAAAATTCAAATGTGTGCACGAACTTTTTAGCTACCTCTTCCCAATCCTGAGTTCCTTGTCACAACTCCATAGATGTATACTAGCTTCGGGGTATCGTTTCCAATGTGTGAATGAAATGATGGACCCATTCCTAACACGGGTATTCTTAAAATGTGGTGTGAAACTGATTTATGTGCTCGACGGGATTTGATGGCCCTATGTACTTATGACTCACAGTGGTGACTTCTTCACTAATTCTGTCTTCCAGCAACCTTCTACACTGTGGCCATTCTGATATGGAATTCTTGTGTGTACCCCACCATCTAGCGGGCGTAGCCTTTAGTACATGGTCTAGCGCAGATAAGCACTACAATTCTATTATGAGTCATGCAAACTGACTTAGGAAGGTCATGACCTTAGGTAAACCCTCATAGGTGGCCATTTCTCTTAACTCATTCTCCACTCGTCGCACATACCTTGTAATTCTGGTGCACCTTCTCATAGAGACCTCATGCAACCGATTTTTCCAATTCTCTAAGGCCTCCCCTGAGTCAAATGTGCATGATCTAGAACTCCTCTAGCTCAGGTTTCCATCCGCTGTCGGATTGACATAGTATTCTTGTAGGGAAGTGACATTGTAGATCTGATCGAGATAATCACCCTGTCCCTCATTGTAGACAGGCTTGATGTATCTTTGTCCCTCTAATGGATCAATGGGAGACACTACCCTCATCTCATTATCCTTGAATGAGAGTATCCTTTTCTTGAAATTGATAATGGTTTGATTATCTATTTCCCAATCTATCCCAAGAAGTGCGGGATATGGTTTCATGTCATTGACAATTTTAATGACATCAACGTCTACAAATGTGTGCAAACCCTCAATGTTGACAGGCACTTGACTCAACCTACCAATTGGTAGAACCTTTTCCTGATTTTCAAGTCACAACTGGACATTTTACCAGTCCAAGCGAGAATTACCCATACTCTCCCAAGTATATTGCGTCAAAATATTGACGTCCAACCCTAGGTCTAAAATAATGTAATCCGTGTCTTAGTCTCCTATATGCGTAGTCATTCTTAACTCGTGCCCAGTTCTAAACTTATTTTTAATGTGGTTAACTCTCCTTTCTAGTTGTGACTCTTCTGGGGTTTCTTCTATCAGTGCTTGTATTTCTGTGATATCATCTTTATCCTGAATCAGTGCTAAGAAACTTAATAGAAACAATTTGAGCTTACTAACCTTATGTGGGACCTTCTTCTGGAATATCTGCTGAAATTTTTCAAGCATCTCCCTTACTTCGGCTGAGGAGGATGGGATGGTTGTTTTGGGTCTGCAAATTCCAGCCACACATCCAAAAACAATTCCTTCTATTTTTGAACGTTGAATGACAATTTCCTCTACGCCATGGGTCATACCTGTAGTTGCTGTTGTTCTTGTGGTATATCCTGATCAACACTAGTTGTAGCACCTCCTCATGTTACGAAAGCAATGCTTGTCTCTCTCGGCTCAACAAAAATCATCTGGACATTTAAGTTAGGATTTGGATTCAGGTTCGAATTCTAAGTAGGGTTAGGGCCTGTAATGTTCCTAGCTTGCCACTTTGCAATCAACTAAGGGCATTGCTCCACATTATGGTCCTATGCTTTATAGTATGAGCATGTATTTCCAGGATATTGGAAATATCTAGTGTAATGGACCAGTTGTCCACATTTATAATATGTAACTTGACCTCTTCCTCTACCAAGTCCTCCTCCTCCTCTTCCTTAGTGTTAACACCCAAAAATGGCTAACTACCTCATCTACCCCACTACGTGGCTCATTTGTCCATTTGCCTACCATATTTCCCTGAAAATCCCACTAAAAGCCTCCAAAAGGCCTAAAATGCCTCTAAAAGGCCATAAAACCATCTAAAATGCCTCCAAAGGGCCAAAAAACCCCTTTTTCCTCCAAAAATGTCCAAAATTCCTCTAAAATAGCAAAATCCCCAAAAGGGAAGAAAAAATATAAAATAATGAGGAAAAGGAGGAAAAAACCCTAAACAAGCTGCCCTAAACCACATGGTTTCCAAAACCATGGGCCAGCACTCCACCACTAAAAAAATATAAATAAGTGGTGGAGACCCCTCATTTCACATCCACAATCATAAGCATCCTGCATCTGCCGAAATTATTCTCGAAACCCTAGCTTACCATCAAGCTACTTTCACCATTGAGAACTCTTTTGGCCCATTTCCACCACCGGAGAAGGAGAAGAAGCAGCTTGGAGCTCGAAGCCACCGACATCGGACCAGCACAACGGACTCCACCAACCTCCTCATTGGAGGTAACATCAATAAAAATCATTATTCATTCCTTTACAGTTTTTGCTCCATGTTATTTACTTTTTACTGCTTTAGCTTCAAGAACGTATTTAGATTAGTCTTTATTTTAGTTTATCTTTATTTAATTCATATACATCATTGAACTGCTACTAAGGATTCCAGATTCCTTAGTAGGTGCTCATCAGCACAAGCTAGGGTGAAAACCCTA
>LPNX010375139.1:24371-47511 GCA_001517045.1 Pseudotsuga menziesii
ATCTCTCTCTATCTCTCTCTAACTACCCTCCTCCTTCCCAAACCCCCTCATAGCCCTACCCATAATAACCCCCACATATATCTCTCTCACTGTACTCATAAGCCCCCCCTCTCTCTAACCCCTCTCCGACTCATCTTACACCTAATCGACTGACACTTTATCTCACCTAATCAATCTACCCCTACCACTTCTCTCTCTGTCTCTATCTATCTATCTCTTCGACCCATCACTCTCTCTACCTACTCCATACCCACCCAATCATCAGGCATAAACCCCCTTATCCCTAACTTCCCTAATCTTCTTGAAACCCCTAACCCTATTGCTCTCTAACTCTTTCTTTCCCATAACCCCCCTCCTCACCCCTACCCATAATAAATCCCCCCTTCTCTCTCTCTCTCTCTCTCTCTCTCTCTCTCTCTCTCTCTTATCCTACTCCCTAATAACCCCGAATCTCTCTCTCACACATAAACACATTACTCCCTCCTCAACCACTAACATCCCTTGTCCCTATTTCTCTCTCCCTACCCTTTTCCCATAACCATTACTAACACACCTATCTCTCTTTCTCCCCACTACTCATCCACCTACCCCTAACCTCCACCGTTATCTCTCTCCACAAATACCCTAACACCAACCTGCTCTCCCTCTCTCTTTAACCCCAAACTCCCCCTCTCTCTCCACTATCCTTATTCCCACCCATATCTCTATGTTTCTCCTAATGACCATCCCCCTCCCCCTATCACTAACTACCCCTATGTTCTCTCTCTCTCTCTCGGTATCCACCCAAACCTCCCATATCTCCCCCTATACTCCCCCTCTTCTATTTAAATTCCCTTCTCCTAAAACCCATAAGCCCTGTAATATCTCTCTCTCTTCACCTAACCCCCCCACTCCTCATCCTTGTTTCTCTACTTCTCTCTCTCTCTCTCTCTCTCTCTCTCCCTAACCCTTCTCCCACTACCCCTACACCCAACCCCCTATCTCTCAAAATTCCACTCCCCCTTACCAGTTATCTCTCTCTCTCTCTCATCCCAACTACTACTCTTCAACTAAACCCCCCTACTACTCGAAAACCCATAAAAGATTGATCTCTATCTCTTTCTCTCTCACGACCCACCTCATCCCCCCACCCCTAATCACCACACTCATTTATCTCCCTACCTCTCTCTCAAACACCTACTCCTTAAACCCATAATCCTCACAATATCTCTCTCTCTCTCTCTCTACACCTAACCCCTCCATTCCACATCCCCATATCCCTATTCCCCCTGCTCTCTCTCTCCATAACCCTTCTCCCTCTCCCCATACCCCTAACCCCCCTCTCTATCATAATCACACTCCCCCATATGGATTCTCTCTCTCTCTAATCCCAACATTTCCACTCCTTATGGATACCCCATTCTCTCTAATTTCCCTATTACATGGGAAACCCCTAGACCTCTTGATCTCTATCTCTTTATCTCCCATAACCTACCTCTTCCACCCTATCGCTAATCACCACCCTCATCTCTCTCCCTCTCTCTCCTAACCACCCACTCCACCTACAAATAAGCCCCACTACTCTATCTCTATCCCTACTTCCAAACACCCCTTCTCTCCCTCTCTCACACACCCCTAATCCCACACCTACAACTATCCCCCCTACTCCCTCCCTCTCTCTCTTTCTCTCCACCCCCCTATAAATTAAAAATACCCCCTCTCATTATCTATATTCCCTACCCTTCATCCTACCCCTAAACCCCAACCCTTTTTCTCTCCTCAAACCCTCTAACACCCATTGTCTCTTCCTCTCTCTCTCTCTCTAGCTCTCCGCCTTTCCTCCCTCTTTTTCCCTAAACCATTCCCTCTATCTCTCTCTCCCATACTCCTATCACTAACCACCTCTCTTTCTATCTTCTTCCCCCCCTCTCTCTCTTAATATTCTTCTCATTACACCACACCCCCACACTCCTAAAAAATACCCCCCTTCTCTTTAACTGCGCTACTACTCCTTAAACCCTTAACCCTTCTAATATCTATCTCTTTCTCTCCCCAACCCCCTCCTCTCATATATCTATCACCCCCTTTGGAAATCTCTCTCTCTCTCTCTCTAAAACCCATACTAATTTAATTATCCCTAACCCCAACCCATTTATCTATTCCACTACTCCCTAAACTCCCTTCTCTCTCTCCCTCTCTCTCTCTATCTAACACTCACTCATCCTCATACTCTAACTACTACAACTAAATTCCCTCCTCCCTATCTCTCCCCTCTCCTCTCACTATATACTACTAAATCCACATCTCACTCACTTTCTCTCTCCCTTACTCCTCTACCTACCCCTAAACCCCACCCATTTCTCTCTCCCCCAACCCTCTCACACCTTCTCTCTATCTCTCTCACTCCCATTATCCATAAGCACCCCCCTCTCTCTATGATTCTACTAATGGTCCCCCTATTACTAACCATAACCTCACTATCTCTATCCCTATATACCCATACCTCCACTCCCACCTCTCTCTCTCTACCCCTAAGCCCCCACTCCTCATCCCCATATATATACACTATTTTGTTCTCTCTCTCCCTTCTTCACCTACCCCTAACCCCCACCAATTTATCTCTCCATTGACCCACTAACACCCATCCTATCTCCCTCCATCCCTCCCTCCCTCTCTACTTATAACTTCCCTCACTCTCCTTTAACCCCCTTTATCTCTCTCTCCTACTCCTATCATTAACCACCCCTTCTCTCCATAGCCCAACTTCTCTCTAATTTCCATCCTCCTCTATAAACCCCTAACCCCCTCAATTCCCATCTCTTTCTCTCTCCCAACCATTTTTCTCCCTACTACCCCTGATCACCTCTTCTCTCTCTCTCTCTTTCACTTCCCTTTTGCATCCCCTCTCTCTCTCTACCCAAAACACACCCACTCTTTAAGTATAACCCCACCCCTCTCTCTCTACCCCTCCTCTCTAATACCCTTCACTGCTTCTTTCTCTCTCTCTCACACACACACAATCACCGCCAAACTCCCACAACTACCACTAACTTCCCTCCTCCCTCTATGTCTCTCCCCCTCCTCCCCATAACCCTTACTAATATTCTCTCTCTCCTCTACTCCATATATCCATAATCCCCACATATTTCTCTTTTCCCCAACCCCCTCACAAATTCTCTATCTCCATCTCTCTCTACCCTAGCCTGCTTGATGTCTAACACTTCTTCCCCCATCCTCCTCCTACCCCTAATAAATTCTTCATCTCTCTCTCTCTCTATTCCAACCCCCACCCCTTTCTCTCTCTTCCCATATTGCTTAACATCCGTCTCTCTCTCTCTCTCTCTCTCTCACACACACACACACACACACACGAACCCACTTCTCTACTCCCTCCCCCAAAACTAGAATCCAACCTCCCTTGTTATTTCTCTACCCTCTCTCCCTAACCCTTAATGACCCCCTTCTCTCTCTCCCACCTACCCCTAAACCCCACCCCTATCTCTCTCCCAAAATCCCCTAACACTCGCCCTCTCTCCCTCTCTCTTTACCCATATAATTTATCTCTATCTCTACACCCAACCCCACACTCCTCATCCCCCTATCCTTACCCACTTTATCTCTCTCCCTCAACCCCCTTCAACTTCACCTACCCCTACTTCTCATTATCTCTCTCACAACCCCACTCCCCCATACCTCTTCCCTCTCTCTCTCATAACCACACTCCCCCATACCAGTTCTCATTTTCTCTCTCTCTCTCTCTCTCTCNTATTACCCCCTTCTTTATTTTCCCTACTACTCATAAAACCCCTAACCCTTTTGATCTGTATCTCTTTATCTCCCACAACCCCCCATTAGCTCTCTCTATCGCCCCCCTAATCCCATGCCTACAACTAAACCCCCTCCCTTCTAACCCTTACTAAAATCCTCCATCATTCTCTCCCTATCCTATGCTTACACCTACCATGGATCCCCACTATTTTTTCTCTCCTCCAAATCCTTGACACCCACCCTCTCTCTATCCATATCCTCCCTCTCTCTCCCCTACTCCTGTTTGTAGGAATACTTTAACCAGTGTAGAAACTTCTTGTTCTTCCAACCTGTATGGTACAAGTCTAGAACAAAAAGACACATCAGCATATCCTTTCCCTAGAAGACTGATCTACTAGAATAAATAACTCTCTTGCCATAGATATGGAAGTTCTGTCTTTGTTTCACCGATCTTGATGCGATCTATTATACCTGTAAAGAAACAAAAGAAACAAGAAAAATGATGAGAGTAATAAGATAAATCAATAACCTATATTAGTGATCAAGGAGTCTAATAATAAATTATCAATATTGACATAAATCATATATGGGAAATCGAAACACTTTTGTATTAAAAAATTAAAAGAGAAAGCTAGAACCAAATCCTTGATGACAATAGCTTTGTCTCCATAAGGTCTTTGACACACTCACATAACACTCAACTAATACAAACTCTTTCTCACACGACTCTCTCAAATTCACCTCTACACCAGACTTTAGTCCAACAACATAAGGATGCTCTTCTTAGTCTCCCCTCACATGATCCATGAAGCTTTCTTTTATAGGCCAAGGAAATCCAAAATGAGTTGAGATATTTTGGGAAGAGAATAAGGAATGTTTCCTATGGGATAGGAGGTCAAGTGCCAGCTCTCCCAAGTATATAGGATCATCCTCCATGAGATGTTTTGCTTGGAAGCTTCTTGAAACTTCTATTTTTTCATTTTCGAGCTAGCTGATGCTCCTTGCAAGAATGGTAAGTGCGTTGATGCACCTTGCAAGGAAGGAAAGGGAACCAATGGCACCTATTGTCAATGTGAAACAAGTTCCAGGGATGGATGGCACTCTGTGTCAGAAGGACAAGTGTGCCAGCTAGGATAGGAATAAGAAAACAGGATCCAAAAGAATTATTGGCCAGTGATTTTGAGAGATTGAAGAATTGGTATAGATTTTAGGTGTAAGATAATTCCCCCAAAAGTATGAAGCTAGAGGGACTTGATAGGTAAAATAATTTGATAGATGTCAACCCAATATCAGAGGAAAAAGAGAGATGATTTTACATTTGATGCAATACCAGTGACCAACTATCTGACTCAATCATGGTTACATACCAATACATTATAGATCCATGTGCTATGACTACATCATGGCTACCAAGAATACACTGTATATCCATGATCAATAAGACTGAAGAAGAAACATGGCTATGGAACATACAAAGTGGATCCATCTTATCTAAACTCAATACTAGACACAACGACCAAACATACAATGTGGATCCATGTCATAAATTCAAATAGTACTTCATTGCAACCTGAGGATAGGCACATATTCAGGTGAATACCTAACCATTGAGGGGTCTTCATTCCAATCCCCAACGATACAATTCTAAAAATGTGAATAGATGTCATGATGTCGAACATGGTAGAAACAAATTGATTACCAGTCATTGATGTGTCACTTTTAACAATGTGATGGATATCACCATTGATGTCAATGATTCCCCATGTATTTGAGTACGTTATTCTAAGTGTTAATAAAGGACTTGGATTTGAACACTTAGTAGAATATTCCAATCAGAGGTAATTGATGAAAAATTATTTCCGAAAGCATGGAAACCTACCATTGAGGCATGCAAGATTCAAGGTATTTGACTAAGTTTCTAATTCCAATTCCTGGATGATGTGTTGAAGTCAACATGAATAGATTCATTGAAGGAGGGCCATGATGATTGCGTCATCATCGACATGAAACATGGAACAAAATATGACATTGAAGTGATGAAACAACCATAAGACTCACTCAGATATGACCAAGTTTGACAAAAGGTAAGGTAACTGAAGAGGTTGATTGCAGAGGATTTTCCCTTTGAACATTGAATGACACGACAAATGACTTGGAAGCATTGACTCAATAAGGAATATACTAGATGTAATGCAAGGACATGGCGATGCATTTTTTGAATTGAATCAAAGGAGTTGTATGACTCATGAAAGTGGATCGAATCGAGGACAAGCTAAATACCCAAGTGTTTGAAAATGAAAATGCAGATAGGTACCATGTTCAATTGGTGGACTATGAGGTGCTGTAAATACAAATAAAAAGAAATTTCCCATTCCCTTAATTTCCCCATCACAAAGGATGAGTACCTATTTTCATTTTAATGAATTCAAAGAGGGTAACAAACACTCATTATATCTCATCAAGTGATGAGTCCATTCTCATAGGTTTTATGAACCTAAGAAACGAGGGGTTCATTCCCAAAAAGGATCATTGATCATTTCATTTTATGATTCCGATGAAATATGAACTCAAGCATCCTTTCATGTTTAGAGAGTCTGAAATGACTAATAAGACTTGAGAGTAAAAATTTTCATCAATTTAGTTCCTGAGGCCCGAAAATGGCATCCATTGTACAAGGTTGAATGGGATGAAAAGTTAGGTAAACATCACATCATGAAGATAGATAAGATGATTCCCAGGGATCAGGGATGAGGAAAGAATAAACTAATTCCCAATAGAACTCTTCTAGTTCCAATGAACTAGACTGTACCTTTTTCATAAATTACTCTAATCAATTCGAAAAAGGGGTAAACCATCATCGATTAGATGATCATTCAAATACGTTTTCAAGCGTGAAAGAATCAAGTTCACTTGCTGATCTTTTCATATTTTAGGAGTCTGAAAAGAGCTTAAAGGTAACTCCATAAGAGGTGTCTTTTTTCATAATCTATTTTTAACGAGTCTAAAATAAAGTAAAAGTGTACTCAATACCTCTTCACTGAATTTTTAACGAGCACGTCAAAGGTATAAAAGAAGCTCAGTACTTTTCCATCTTAGCCCAGAGTGTGAAAAAGATAAAAGAAACTCATTCATAGCCAAATATGTCGTAAAAATAACATGAAATCTTTGAAAACAGAGTTAGAACAAGTTTTCTATGAAAACTATAGAAAATACATGGAAAAAACCTTAATTATTTAAATATTAGATTAATTATTTTTCAATAAAAAATAAAAAAATGATATAAAAAAGGGGAATGGTAACTATTTTTTTACCATTGTAATTTTACCGTAGTTTTTGAGTAATATTTGTGCAAACAAGGTGATTTTCAAACAAGGATTCTAGGAGATTCAGACCACCTCTACTTGAATCATTCAGACTAGTTAAGAGCTAGAACTTATTCCTTCATTTTCATGGTGCCCTATTTTTGGGATTTTGTATCATTTATACAAGGAGACAAAGTGTTCCTAGGTCGATGTTTTTCTCCCTTTCGAGAGGTGCACTAACGTACCCCTCAAAAGAGGGAAAAGCACCTAGAGTGCTCTATCAATATGGGAAAAGAGCTCTGGCTCTCTATTCTCCTCCAGGAAGAGTTACAATGGCTAGGTTACTTCAAAAAAAAATAGACATCGATTTTGAATTTTTATTTTTTCCAAGGGTTTTAATATGCTTCTAATGGATGCTTAAATTGTTTTTGGCAGGTAAACCACTCACAAAATGGAGATTTGGAAAGAAAGAAAACATGAGTTGGATGACCTTCAAGTGAAAATTACCTAATGACCATGAGGGCCTCCATGAGTGTGGCCTTCTCAAATATTTTATAATACCAGGTATGAGGGCATACATGCGTCTATTGGATCACTTTATCTACATGCGGGACCCAGATCAACAAAATTTCGAGTTCGGGACCCATATTCTAACCATAGATGTGAAAGACATATATTTCTTGAATGGATTATCCCATAGTGAGAGACCAGTAACATTGATAGGTCCATGAGGTAGTGAGTTATCTGTGGAAGATTTGATTTATGAGTACTGATTGG
Organism: Pseudotsuga menziesii; assembly: GCA_001517045.1. NCBI lineage: Eukaryota > Viridiplantae > Streptophyta > Pinopsida > Pinales > Pinaceae > Pseudotsuga > Pseudotsuga menziesii. The sequence goes on from LPNX010375139.1 coordinate 32,198, forward strand.
TGGGGACCCATTCCCAAGGAGGGAAAATCCCCATCAAACACATAGCTGATCGACCCTTGAGGATCATAGCCTTCATGATCGAGAAGGTTGTGGGTAGTAGATCATCCCATCTATGTACATGGTCTCACATGCTATATGCAATAGAGTGTATGGCTCCCACCATCTTTAACTGGAGCGAGGGGTTACTGGTCAGCTTGAAGGACCAGCTAACCAAATGTCGGAGGGGAGAGTTGAACCAATTTGACTATGGATCTATAGTGGTATCTTTATTCTTGGAGATTGAGGAGAACCTCCAACAACTAACTATAGGAATACCTGACATTTCTATTGATGATATTCCCAGGTTCTCCTAGCACCACACTATAGGAGTTTCGAGCCATTTTGGGAGGCTACTCCGTCGAGTGGCTCAGGTCGTGATGTGCTATCACGAGCATGAGGATTATCCCATAGTGGCTCCCTCATTTTTGTATTATATCTACACTGAAATATTTGAATCTTCAATTTTTTTCCTATTTATATGTATTTGAAATTGTGATAATTCCAGACTTCGAGTGACTTGAAAGCTTATGGATTCAATATTTTTGTATCTCAACACCACGTTTTTATATATAAAACTTTTTATTTACATATGTGTGCAAATGTGATATGTGAATGAATATATACCTATGTGTCTATATGATTCAATGTATGAAATTTATGTTAAAATGAATTTAAACATGAGCAAGATACCAATCCAAGACAAAATTTGCTAAGGAATCTACCATAATTTTTTTTTGCATTGCGATATGCTAATAAGAAACCCACTCAAAAGACCTTTCCAAAATCCTAACTCTTCAAAACGTACAAAGGAGTAGGGGGTTCCAGATGGTTTAGAGTCTGTTTAACTGATGTACTACCAACTCTGAGTCTAGATTAACCCTAATATGACTTACATCATTAGCCAAGGCTTCATTCAACAAGCCAATTACCTCATGATACTCTGCAAGGTTATATGTTGCAGGGCCTAAACAAGTTCCTCCTAAAATCACCAGATCACCAGTAGGAGAGTACAATACATAGGATTTCAACACAAGATTCAAGGTGTAATGATTATCACCATCCATGAAATTGACATATGTGGTCATCTGTTCATTTTAAACATAGGACTACATAAGTATGTTTTTGAAGGACACATCTTACATTCACACTAAATCCACACTACTCAAAAAACAAACAACACTCTATAAACATTATATACAAAAAAACCTATGCTAGATGTCCTAGGAATAGTATTTTTTAAGGTAGATCCCTCTAAAAGACTCTCCCAAGGGTATCTCATCATAAACTATTAACTCATATGCCCCTTTCTCTAAGAAACGATCGACAATGTAAGGCCCATGGCACATAAAATCCACCTTTCCATCTCCCAACTTGTTGTGTTTCTGTTCATAAGTCAAAACCAGGTTGCCTTCGTTGAAATATCGAGTTTGAATGAATCTATCATATTGAGCTTTCATTCATCGTTTATGCACCTTGTTTTCTAAGGTAGCATCGCGATGAGTCTCATCAAGCTTGTTTAAATACAAGAAACATTCTTCTTCCAGGGTGGTGTTGGGTAGTAGTTCCACAGCTAGTTTCAGGGAAGGGATTTCTCAATATATAGGAAGAGTATCCTCTAGTCCATACATGATTTGAAATGTTGTAAAACTATTGGATGTCTTGATGGTGGTTCGGTAAGCCCATAATGTGGAAAATAGTTGCAAATGCCAACTAGACTTGGCTTTTCCTACTATCCATTGAAGCATGGTTTTTAATACTTTATTGGTAGCTTTAACCTGGCCATTTTCCTCTAGATATTAGGGTGTAGATTTGTCATGGAAAAGTCCTATATTAGAACTTAATTCCAACCTCATCTTATTCTAAAAATATGAATCGTGATTGGTCACAATGGCCTTAGGGATACTGAATATCGCGATGATATGGTTGAATAGAAAACGAGAAGTTATTTTTCCATATTTGACATAAGTAGAAATATCCTCAGGCCATTTAGTAAAGTATTCAACAACCAAAATAATGTAACCATGCCCCTTGACTGAGGTAGGCCTACAATGCAAAAAGTTGATTCCCCATTTTGCAAAGGGACCAACTGTGATGACAAGATATAACAGAGCAGGATGGGTGCTCTTTTTGATGTGAACAATTAGCAAGGTAGGAATTTCTTGATGGCCTCTATGCAATATTAAATATCGAGGGCCAAAAATACCCGACGTGTAATATTTTTCTAGGCAGTAGCCATCACACAAAGATGACCGCCACAAGCTCTAGAGTGGCAATCATTCAAAATAATTTCAGCTTCTTCATGATTTAAACAATGTCTTAATATGGTATCAACACCACATAGGTATAAAGTATCATTAATAATGAGGTAGTATTTAACATTATGGCAGATGAGGTGACGTTCATCATGAGTTGCATTGGGATGAGCATCACGAGTTGCATTGGGATGAAACAATTGTGTCTGGAGATATATAATTAAATCTCCATACCAGGGGTCATTCATACTAATGATGAACATGGATTCATCGGGAAATGAATTGATGGGCTCATTTTCCTTAGTAATACGGGGAAGAGAACACATAATATCTGTAAAGACAAGAGATTTCTTAGAATTGGATTTCGCAAATTCCAACTCAAATTCCTAGAGAATGAAAATCTAGCGAGAGTATTTCCCCCCAAGAACTTGACGTGTCAAGATGTAATACATGGGGTTAAAATCTTCATATGCCATTGTTGTTAAGAGAAAAAAATAGTGATGGAACTTATGGATTGTGATGACTATGGCTAGAGATAATTTCTCCACATGCGAATATCAAGTTTCAAAGTCCAAAAGAATCTTACATGCGAGTATCAGGTTTCAGAGTCCAAAAGAATCTTACTCAGATAGTATATCACATGTTCCTGATCATGGTCATATATTTAAACCAAAACCATACAGATGGTGGATAGGTATGCAACCACATACAAGGAATAATACTCAGTATAATTGGGTGGCTGCAAAATAGTTGCATGCATATTGGCATGTTTGAGAGTATTGAACAAATGTTGTGCCTGGTCATCCCAAACAAAGGGCGTAAACTTATTTAGTAAACGCATGAAACCATAGGTTTTCTTAGAATAATTATAGATGAAATGACTTAAAAAAATTTCCTTCCTTTGAAAAATTTGGAGTTCAATAAAATTTGTAGGGGTAGGTAGGGCCAGGATGGCTTCAATCTTTAGAGGGTCTATGTGAATGCCATCCTTAGACATAACGAAACCAATAAGTTGACTAGTATCAACACAGAAAACACATTTGTGTGGATTTATCTAGAAGTTATAGTGGTGACATCTGAGAAAAAATTCTCTCAAATGATCAATGTGGTGATCCTGCTACTTTGCATGAGGAGGAAGGTAGTCAAAGTAGGGTTCCATAATGTGTTTTATGTCATGGACATCATAATACATGGTGCATTAAAAAGTAGCGCCAACGTTATTTAAACCAAAACATAACTTTTTATACATGAAGGCCCCCCATGGGAAGATAAAATCCATTTTGTGTTGATTGGATCGAAGTATCTCAATCTGATTATAGCAAGAAAATCAATCAATGAATGAGAAGATGACACTTCCGGTACAATAACTGATGATTTGATCAATGTACGAGATAAGGAAATTGTCCTTAGGAAAATATCGATTGAGATCCCAGAAATCGATACAAACCCTAATGGTAACCTATTTTTTGTTGACATGGAAAATGTTAGACACCCATTTAGTCAAAGGAACGTGCTAGATAAAACCATCCTTAAGAATTTTTTCAATCTCTTCCTTAATGGAAATTTCTTTAATTAGATACACTTGTCGAAGTTTCTGACGAACTAGCTTGGCATCAGGGTAAGTCCTAATCTCATGAACAATGATAGAAGGATCTATCCCTTGCATTTCTTTGTATTTCCAAGTGAAAATATATCTAAATTTCTTAAAAAAATCCCGTATAAGATGCTAGCTCTGAAGGGGAAGAATTTTGGCCTACATTGATATTCTCTATGATTCCAGGATTCACTGAGATATCAACAGAAAGAGTTTTCGTAATATTACCCAAAATACCCTCAGACATAAAACCAAGGGTGAGTGTTGGGGGTTGAGGATTAGTGATCATGTTAGATTAAATTGTTGTTGCAAACTGGTATTATACCATATGGAAATTGGGAACTGATTAATGGTAACGATCTTCTTTTGGAATGGGAAATGGACTACTCAAAATACAGATGAAGCAACAACTTGCATCACATAGATCCAGTTTCAACCTAGAAGAATATTGTAGTCTAAAGGAGCATCGAGAACTTCAACATGAATGGAGACTAATTTTCCGCCAAGTTCTATTTGGAGAGAGGGAAGTAATCCATAGGGTGGAAATTCGCAACCATTAAAATCCTTTAGTGTTGTGTGTGAATGGTTTATATCAAGAGAGCTGATAGCTCTCCAACATGATAAATACATGACCAAAGTGGAGGATCCCTCGTCCAATACGGTACGAAATATTATCTTCCCAATATATTTCATGGAAAATGGGAAATCCAATTGATGGGATATCCTAGAATTAAAATCATCCAGTTTGAAGGAAATAATGTTATTGCACTACAACAAAAACTAGATTTAGCGCCGGATTTTAGTGTAATTTTTTCCCAATTTTGGTGAACAATCTAGCGCTATTGTACAATTTCATAAAATGTCGTCCATTGCATCTTTTTTCTTGTCCTTTTTAACAGCCATTTTTGTCTCCATTTTTGTGCCCAATTTTTTGCATATTTTGTTATGCCCTTATTTGCGCCCAATTTTGCATATTTTTTTGTTTCCTTTGTTACATCCTTCTTTGCACCTAGTTTGATGCTTAGTTTTGCATCCAATGTTGCATCTTATTTTTCTCCTAGTTTTTCATTGAGTCTTGCACCATGTTTTGCATCAAATTATGTGTCCAATTTTGCATCTAGCATTACATCTAGCTTTGCATTCAATTTTGGGCCCAATATTGTGTCTTGTTTTGCATCCAATTTTACTTATAATGTTGCATCCCCTTTTGCATCTAATTTGCATCTTGTTTTACATCTTTTCTTGTATCCATGTTTGTGCCTAATGTTTCATCTCATTTTACGTCGTATTTTGCATCTAGGTTTGCACCTAGTGTTGCATCCTGGTTGATGTCTTTTTTTGCATCTATGTTTGAGTCCAATGTTGCACCCAATGTTGTGCCTAGTGTTGTGACTAGTTTTGCAACCATGTTTGTATCTAATATTGCATCCAATTTTGTGTCCAATGTTGCATCCCATCTTACATTCAATATTAAATCTAGTTTTACATCCAATGTTTTGTCCCATATTGCATCCAATATTGTGTCTCGTTTTAAGTTTTTGTTTGCGCCAAGTGTTGCCACCAGTTTTGCACCTAGTGTTACGCATGGTTTTATGTCCATCGATACACCATATTCTCTATCCAATTTAATTTCCAATTTTACGTCTAGTTAGGAGTCCACTTTTGCATCTACTGATGCGTCTAGTTTTGGGCCTAGTATTGCATCTAGTTTTGAGTCATTAATTGTGTCTAGTGTTGAGTCTTTTTTTGCATCCAATTTTGCGATTAGTGTAACATCCATTTTTGTGTCCACATTTGTGTCTGACATAAGGTCCACTTTTGCATCTACTTTTGTGTTTTGTGTGACGTCTACTTTTGCATCATATTTTGCATTTAGTGTTGCGTCTAATATTGCATCAATCTTGCACTACTACATTTTTTTCCTTTAGAAATACATTGCAATATCATTAGGGCATGGAGGAATCGAACCACCGACCTCCTGCTTATAAGGTAGGCACTCTTCCATTGAGATAGAACCCTTTAAGAATCGGGAAGATGAGCAATATTAACACATTAAATTTCATCATTGTCCCTAAAATATTGTTTCACCTTTATTGTTTTGTGTATAATTTGTCATGTTTTTTTCCTATCATACCTATTGACATACATTTAATTATTATTATGTTTTCTAATCCATAACCAACACATTTGAAATAACAGGATTCTAAACACTTGCATATGGAAACTATTCGTTTCCATTCTAATAAATTGCACATCCACCTTGGTTTTCCTACAAAAATGCCTACATATGTAATACTATGTTACCAAAAATGAGATATGAGAAATGCAAAAAGAAAAGGGAATGGTACATGAAATGGGTTTTGGAGGTTTCACATAGAAGAAAAAAGGAGAGAGAGAAAACAACACTAATGGTGAAGAAGAGCACGGAGATCATAGAGCCTGGATACAGTAAAAATGTAGTCTAGGTTGTCAATGGGTCTTGATTTGTGGGTCAAGTAGGTTTACTTACTTGGTAAAACTTGTTGTAAACAAGAGATTGATTAGTTTGTATGGCGGGTAAAACTTGTTGTAAACAAGATCTTGGTTAGTTTGAACTTTGTATGCCAAGAGGTATTTAATACAACCAAAAAATCCTAGCAAGTCCTCTTCAGTAAGGATAAATATTTGATATTAGGGTTAGTCTTCCAACCAAAACAAAAAAAGAATTATAGAATTCCCACTGCTTTACACAAAGAAATTTGGAAACTAAGGACCACTTCACAAACTACAATGGATGATCAATGATCAACAGAGCAGGACTGAGACCTAAATCATGTATACAACAAATACAAATGAATTAAAATGGAACTAGGAAGAGGCTAATCAAATGCCAAGATAACATAGAAAAATGAAAATTTATCATGAAATTATAAAAAACAATCTAGTCATCCATACCTTCAATTGCAATTTATGTTGTGGGTATGGAATAGAGCCAGGATTGCAGTGAAATTCAATTTCCTGAAGAATTGAATTTTTGGTGCTTGAAAAGGTGGAGAAGATGACAAACTGGTTAAAAGGGATTGAACCCCACATTTTCACAGCCACAACATTAATATCCATCACTATCAGGAAACTCTTTTATTCCAAGTTCTCATGGTTGATAGAGAGGGTTCCCCCAAAGGGACCATATCATATGCAAACAATAGTAGTACAGTTAGGACATGGTGTAAAAAGAAACCATTACCAGCATGGGTGTTCTTCTAGAGGTGTATCTCTTTTTTCTAGTCCATCAGTTTAAATCTAAACTGCATCAATGTAAATATGAAATAATTTTAGGGATAGGGGGTAGCCCTGGTTAACCCAATTAGTGCTCCCAATGAAGTGAGAAAACCTCCAAGATGTGGGAAGTTGTCATATAACTGTCATAGAGCCTCATAATAGCAACACTGATGTTCTATTCAACAATGATACTGTGAAGTTCTCATGATTCATTTCCTAGTTTAAGTTTCTTTAAAGTCTTCATGCTTTGTCTGATTATCCATTTCACCTATTTGAAGGTATGCAATATATTTGTTGATTTTCATAGGTTAGATGAGTGTTAATACAAGTACTAAAATTCAATACATGAACATATAAAGAATTGAGGTAAAATTCAAACTGTAATAAAACGTAACAACATAACTTTTATTTCTTTCAACTTAACGCTTTGTTGGTCACTGCGTTAACTTAACGCTCTGCTGGTCACTACGTTAAAGTTGATCATTGAAATGTTTCATCAACTGTCATGTACAGGAAAATAATAAATAACATGTGCAGTAAACTAAATCTCAAGTAAACTACAGAAGATAAATAATCTTAACCATTGTTGGATCCGCCTTATACTCAGTTACTTCTGAGTTTGATCTTGTCACTGAAAGGACAAGTCAAACTAGTTGAACCATATATGTACCTTGAGAGAGATAGGGAGTAAACAAACCCTAGTTTCTTCAATCAATTTAGCAGTGCAGTCAAGGAGAATCACACAGATGCACTCGGAGTGAAAGATGTACAGTCAAGCACTCTACTAACAGATTCATGATGAACAAATTATTGAAACCAGTCAGGGTGGATCAAACAGAAAAACTCATCCTATGCAGAGAATAGATCACAGTAAACCCCATGTAGAATAACACAGAGGTAAAACCTGCAGACTGCTGTGGAGAAAGAAAAACGCAGCCCAAACCGAGTAATCCAGGCAGATTGGTGAAGACCAAGCAGAGAGATCAGTGAAGACCAGGTTGAGTGATCCCGAGAAGACAAGCCTGTGAAGCTAAGCCAAGCCATGAAATAAAAACCAGCAATCAAAATCCAATCCCATGAAGGTAAGCCAAGCCGTCAGAAAAATCACGCAGTCAGTCGGCAGAGAAATCCCCTCAAATAAAACGCAGACAGTAGATAGCCAGGAGAGAGAGCCCCACAAATAAAATACAGACAGCAGACAGCCGGCAGAGAGAGCCCCATAAATAAAATGCAGACAACCACCGAAAAATAATAACACGTGAAGGTAGATTGATGAAGACCATACCAAGAAGGAGATTAGTGAAGATCAGACCGAGAAGGAGATCGGTGACGACCAGACCGAGAAAGAGATCAGTGACGAACAGAACAAGAAATTAATCCTATGATATCAAGCCCGTGAAGATAAGCCAAACCAAAAATTAGAATCCAAGCCCGTGAAAAATAAAAAATTAGAATCCAAGCCCATGGAGAAATCCGTTCTGAGAAAAATCAAAATCCAAGCCCGTGGAGAAAGTTGTGCCGTGAAAAATCAAAATCCAAGCCCGTGAAGGTAAGCCGTGGTGAGATCCCAAAATCATATGTGTTGAAACTAAAAATAATCTCTTCTTAAATAGGTTAGGGTATATAAAAAAAATTACTTAGGATAGAATTAACGGAGGCCCACAAAAATAAAAAAAAATCATAAAAATAAAAATTAGGTAGCCCAAAAGAATAAACCATCCCAACAAAAGTAAAAAATATTTTAATATAATAAAAAGTAAACTGTCAAAAAGTCTATTAATAAAATCATGAGATTTTATTAATAAGACTAAAATAATTATTTAATGAAATTATAATAAAATGAAATCCCAAAGGTCCAACATAAAGTCCAAAATCATAAGTGGGTCATTATAATAACAACTTAAGGTAACCATAAAAATAAATGGTTCAATGATATTTAATAAATCATCAAGTAAATATACTCCATAAAGTAGGAGTCATCATAGTCAAAGGTGCACACAAGTAATAGTGCTAATACTAGTAAGAATAGGACCAAGATTCAACAACCACAAGATCAAGGTGAACCGTAAAGGTGGACAATCAATCAAATAGGACCAATAAGACCAAATACTTTTCTCTCTCTCAAGGTACATAGTTTTATATATTTTGTCATCATTGTATAAGGGGGAGGATCCAACTGGATGGTACAATCCTTTTGTCCTTGAAACTGCTCCTAAAGGTTAGATACTAGGGACATTGTCAAGGGGTGGCCAGTCCCTTGAGAATCAACCTAGCAATAACCGATCAGGAGAGGGGACATCATTATCTTCCATTCTTAATGAATGGATTTTAGCCTTAGGCTAAGTTTCAGTCTCACACTGAATCAAGTTTATCAATCCCTGGACCCTAACCGGCTCCTCCATTCTCTTGCAGAATGGTTCTCAGTACTAAGCTGAGTTTCAGTCTCACACTAAAAATTGATCAACTACCTGTAGTACCTACTTGGACATTGTGTCCCTAGTCCTATACCAGAATATAGCTCTACCTCTACCTGTAGACTCTACTTGGACATCACATCCTTGGTCCCAGATCAAAATACCCTAGAGGAATATAGGGGCCCTAGCCACATGCTAGGGGCTTTGCCATGAAATCAACCTACTTGGTCCTAGGCCAAGAACCCTAAGAGACTACTGGGGGCCCTAGGGTACCTTCTAGGGTCTTATTCTATCCTAGTCAACTGACTAGGAAACCATTCTCTGAGAATGGGTCTTGCAGTTGCACTAACTTTAACAGTATTGAAAATTGAGGATTGCTTTATTGCTCTTGTATATGTGGCATTTAGTTTTCCAATCTATTAATGTCTAGTGTTCCTGAATCGCAAATTATGAAACTAATTTTCATATTGCTGCATTGCAGGCTTTATTCTACTCTGCTCTTCATTGTGCACGAGAAATAATGATTGTTGATGATGGATCAAAGAACTTACTGAGGGATGTAAATAGCAGGATAAGTGCACTAGATTTTCATATCAGAGAGTATTATTGGATTGATACGATAAATCTCAATGAAATTTATAGATAAAAGACAAAAAAATATACCCCTGATGCTGTCAACAAGTTCAATATTTATCCAGAGCAAATTCCATCATGGCTTGTTAATTGGATGCTTGATCAAGGAGGATTCCTAATTGGGAACCTTCAACCTGCTCACATGGATTTCAGGTTTTTCTCCTTGGGGAATATTTGGGCTATAGTAACATCTCTAACTACTCCAGAACAGGATGAGGCTATATTGAACCTAATTGAGAGCAAATGGGAGGATCTTGTGGGAATTATGACTATGAAAATTTGCTTTCCTGCATTGGAATACGAAGAGTGGCGAATTATCACTGGCAATGATCTAAATAATACGTATTACTCTCTCCTTTTTCTTATATTGATTGTTAATATGCATGGTTTTGTACATCAGGATTTATAAGGGAAGCATACAGAAATTTAATGTTCAGGGTTTTGTTTGCATTCTGCGTTCACTTTTAATTTTGAAGTCATATATAAGTGCTGAAGGACAGGATGGGCTTTCGCAGTTGCATTCTATGTGTTATATGTTGGCATGTACCTACTATAAGATGCTGAAAAATTATTATGTTCACCTATCTCAATGTTTCCATCTGCTTCATTTTTCCTCAGTATTGTGTAGAATATCTTCTTTAGCTATATGAAATTTTGATAGTATTCTTGGTAATTCTCTATATATAATGTTGTGTATTTGAAAGATGAAGAATAATCTATGTTTGATTGGCATCTATGGTATGGAACTCCATGATTTTATTGTAAATGATTTATATTATCATCTTTAAGGGGAGTTAGAAGGTTGAAAAACTCCTCCAGGTTCCTTTTAGAGAGTTTTAGAGAACCTCATAAATTTGGAGATAGATTCAATTTTGCAGACTGTTAAACATTTCCATTTAAGAGAGCTTCATCCATTGTGTGAAGATAAGTATATTTATGATACTAAATCCCTTAAAATAGAATTGGGTATAGATTGGTAGCCTCACTTAGATGACAAAGGACTCATAGTCGTAGCAGAAAAGACACTAGAAATCTTGAGCCATGCAAATAGGGCCTCTTGTCTTGCAGATTTTCAGTTGAATGCATTAAAAGCATGGATGAATGTGTTAGATTTGTCAATGTTTGACAAAAAAGTTGTAATTTCATTCATGCTTGAGAGCTATCATACTTATCCAAAACAATTTATGTGCTTGTTATGTTTCTAGACCATAAGAATACCTACTTTCCTTGTTTATGTTTTATAGCCTTTCTGGATCAGTTTGTTTTGGTACTTATATTTTTGTTTACAATACCTCATATCGTTTCTTGTTGAACAGGGGATAGAGTTAGGTTCAATAACCCTAAATGCAGCCTTCTCAGAAGAATCGATAGGGTTGTGTGTTGAATATCTTTGCAATTATCTATTGACATCAATGCAGTTGTTAGGCCCTCTTGGTGATCCAACAAATTACATGCTAAATTTTCTCATAACACAGGCCCAACTTTTGCTTATTTTTGTGAGGTGGATGTGCAGCTGTATAATGTCAACAACAAAGAGAATGCATGCTTAGCCATTCTATGCAAAAGTGATTAGAACAGTGATCACAAGCCTAAAATTATTGATGGATATAAAACCATTTATTCCAGACAGACTTGAAACAATGCTTAGATGTCTCCTAGCAGTGCTTCTGACATCATTAGACTTTATTCATTCTCAAAATAAAGAGTACCAGGAAAGCAGAGAATCAAAGACAGATATGCAGAATGTGGCAGAGATGTATTTTCTGATGTTTCTCTTATGAGTTTGGGATTTCTACCTATTCTTTGCAGTTGTGTTGAAAACAACAATGTTGCAAACCTATCTTTAGCTATAATTGATACACTCTTAAAAGGTTTCCTGGAACCTAATACTTGGTTTCCTGTTTTGCAAAACCATTTTCCTATGCAATGTGTAATTGGTCAGATTCGACATGATAGTTGGATAGATTTAGCTGCTGTAATCCTGAATTTCTATTTATCTTTAGCATGTGTGAGAGGAGGTGCTGAGATGCTGCAGTATGCTATTTTTTTTTCATGCTTGTAAACATTTAGTCACTTCCTACAAGATGAAATTTCATTAGGCTCGGGAAACAGAGAGGGTCCATTCTCTGTGTGGCATAACGGTAGACTGTGTGATGGGTTATGGGGTTTAGGGCTAGCTGTTGTAACAACAATGGTGAACTCTCTTGGAGAAAATGATGCTAGTGCTTTAGTTCTAGACAATGCATTGACCTAATTTTATTCTAAAAAATATTATATCTTGTGTGCACTATATTCCCCCGACCTTCCATCCAATCCACTTGGTAGGAAGAGAACTAAACATCAACGGCCCCAAACTTCTCTCGTTGCATTACAAGAAACAAAACATTCCATTACTCTTATGTGCCATATTGCAAAGAACCGAGTGACATGGCTAAATGTTATGCAAGGTGTAGATTCAGAACTCCAAGAAACTTGTGTACATCTACTAGCCTTTATTGCTACAGAAGGTCTCATATGTACTCGAGATAATCCTAGGGAAAGTATGCTTTTGCGATGCCCTCCCCTTCAAAAGGAAGATATAGCTGGACATGAAAATCCTTCAATAATAAACAACAAAAATGGATGGTTTTATGTTTCAACAAGGGGATCAATGTCTAGAAGAAGATGATGGCCAGCATTGCAACATCCTGCACTTGATCCTAGCATGAATATTGTGCCATTATCTTTTGTTAAAGGTGAAGCTGAATCAAAAAATATTACTACTTCCTTTACATAATACTTAGATTTGGTTGCCTTACAAGTGTATAGAATAAATTTTCATTGAGATATGTGGCCATTTTGTTCTGTTATCCACTTATCTTGTTATATGCAAAAGAGTTGATAAGTCTAGGTGATTTTTCCAAGGCAAGCATGTCAGGTCAATTGCAATTCCTAGTAATTTTTGCAGGAGAGAGAGTTAACGAGTCTAGGTGGTTTGTCCGAGGCAGGGAAACGAGGCCAACTATAATTCCTGGTGGTTTTTATAGGAAATCTAATGCATAGCACAAAAACATACTTATTTTATAAAATACTAAACCATGTAATGGAAAACTGGCATTTGGAATTCAAGCAAAAAAAGAGGAATAGGAAAGGGAAGTTAGAAAAGTTTAAAGGTCATCCTAGGGTCTAAATGCTAAACTACATTCTATAGAAATCAAATTCTCAAGTTGCTTGATTATGTTTACTTACAAAAAGAAGAACAGAGTTGGTTAAAATCCAAGCTAACCAAGTTGGACTTGTATAGAATCCAGATGCACACACATTTTATAGTGTTTCTATAAAAAAGAGTAACATTGTCCAGTCTACAGACCATGATACAACATAGAAATTCATAAAGAGAAACAACATACAGGTTTGGATTAAAAGTACAATTTGTAGATAGTAATCGCTTGGGCACAATGCTATCTTAACTAACAAAAAAGGAAATGTGAGAGTTAGTTGACATATCATGTGTAAGAGTGAAGGAAACCTCATTTCTTCTTTTCATCTCTTGATTCTCTTTCTTCTTGAACAATTTGAGATGGTTACGACCATTTTGGATGTCAACAAAGTGGCATTCAAATCTAGGTAAACTACAAAGATATGATTCATGACCTACAAATGAAAATTGAAGTAGCTCGATTTCAATTGCAATTCCTAGTAATTTTTGTAGGAGAGAGAGTTAACGAGTCTAGGTGGTTTGTTTGAGGCAGGTAAATGAGGCCAACTATAATTCCTGGTGGTTTTTGTAGGAAAGCTAATGCATAGCACAAAAACATACTTATTTTATAAAATACTGAACCATGTAATGGAAAACTGGCATTTGGAATTAAAGTAGGAAAAGAGGAATAGGCAAGGTAAATTGGAAAAGTTTTAAAGGTCATCCTAGGGTCTAAATGCTAAACTGAATTCTATAGAAATAAAATTCTCAAGTTGCTTGATTATGTTTACTTACAGAAAGAAGAACAGATTTGGTTAAAATCCAAGCTAACGAAGTTGGACTTGTACAGAATCCAGATGCACACACATTTTATAGTGTTTCTATAAAAAAGAGAAACATTGTCTAGTCTGTAGACCATGATACAACATAGAAATTCATAAAGAGAAACAACAAACAGGTTTGGATTAAAAGTATAATTTCTATACAGTGTTCACTTGGGCACAGTGCTATCTTGACTAACAAAAAGGAAATGTGAGAGTTAGCTGACATATCATGTGTAAGAGTGCAGGAAACCTCATTTCATCTTTTCATCTCTTGCTTCTCTTTCTTCTTGAATAGTTTGAGACGGTTACGACCATTTTGGATGTCAACAAAGTGGCATTCAAAGCTAGGTAAACTACAAAGATATGAGTCATGACCTGCAAATGAAAATTTAAGTACCCCGATTCAACAAAAGAAATCCCAATGGAAACTATTTTGGAACATTTTATCCAAGACCAGTGGTATGGACCGTATGGAATATTTAGTTGGCTCAAAATAGGAATCCCTTCTAATCTATGAAAAAATCTAGGAGTCCCATCTCTTTGAGATGTCCTAAAGGATAAAATCAAAAGAAAAGAGACCAGTGTAAAATTTAAATTGCTTGCAGAAACTCTCAGTCAAAGAGAATGACATATAAACTTTAATTGTTGCTACATATTAAGAAGTACATATGTTGTACCATGTTTGGTGTTATATAGGGTCGTATCATGTGCAAGGAGGGATTGTTGGTTGACCAAGCCAAGATATCAGTAATCATGAATTGACATACACCCAGGAATGTGTCTACATTAGGACACACATTTGGAAACCAATGTTGTCTTGTTGTTGTCTGTCTGTGAACCACAATAGGCCTCTCATCCCCCACTGGTCATTCTCACAGGGGAGAGGCTATAGGTAAAAGGGATTAATCAATGGGAAACCTCCACAGGGAGAGTTGTGCATACCCTCTCAATCCATATGGGTCCTTACATCATGACTTTGAAGAGGATTTGAGAGTGAATCCAGCTGTGGCATAGGTTGGAATCATTCTATATAAATCTAACTCACCTGACACAGTGCTACAATGATTCAAGTATCCCATACAGGACACATAAAACCCCAAAATGGGTCACAATATATATATA
>LPNX010375147.1:7860-32609 GCA_001517045.1 Pseudotsuga menziesii
GACGATGACGATGATGTTGATGGTGATGATTATGATAAGGATGATGGTGATGGTGATGATTATGATAAGGATGATGGTGAACATGGCGATGTTGATGATGATGATCGATGATCAATGATCATGGTGATGATGATGATGATGATGAAGATGAATATGAATATAATGATGATGATGATCATGTTGATGATGATGATGATGATGATGATGATGACAATGGTGATGATGATGAAGATGATGAGGAAGGTGATGATGATGATGATGTTGATGACGACGATGGTGATGATGATGTTCATGATGTTGATGGTGATGATGATGATCATGTTGATGATGATGATGATGATGATGAAGTTGAAGATGATGGCGATGATGATGGTGATGACATGGCTCAGGAAGATGATGATGATGATAATGATGATGATGAAGGTGATGATGATGAGGAGGATGATGATGATGATGTTCATGATGTTGGCGGTGATGATGATGATGAGGATGAGGATGAGGAGGATGATGAGGATGATGATGATGATGTTCATGATGTTGTTGGAGATGATGATGATGAGGATGCCGATGATGATGATGATGAAGGTGATGATGATGAGGATGATGATGATGATGTTCATTATGTTGATGGTGATGATGATTATGAGGATGATGATGATGATTGATGATGATGATGATGATGATGATGATGATGATGATGTTCATGATGTTGATGGTGATGATGATGAGGATGATGATGATGATGATGATGACGATGTTCATGATGTTGATGATGATGATGATGATGATGATGGCAATGATGGCAATGGTGATGATGATGATGACAACGATGGTGATGATGATGGTGATGATGATGAAGATGATGATGATGATGATGATGATGATGATGAGGATGATGATGATGATGTTCATGATGTTGATGGTGATGATTATTATAAGGATGATGAAGGTGATGATGATGGTGATGATGATGACAATGGCGACGATGGTGATAATGTTGATGATGATGATGATGATGATGATGGCAATGATGGAAATGGTGGTGATGATGATGATGACGATGGTGATGATGAAGGTGATGATGGTGAAGATGATGATGATGAAGATGAACATGATGAAGATGATAATGATGATCATGGCGATGTTGATGATGATGATGATGGTGATGGTGATGTTGATGATGAGGAAGGTGATGATGAGGAGGAGAAGGATGATGATGATGATGACGATGATCTTCATGATGATGATGACGACGATGGTGATGATGATGCTCATGATGTTGATAGTGATGATGATGATGATGATGATGGTGACGATGAAGCTGATGATGGCGATGAGGATGAGGATGATGATAATGATGATGAGGATGAGGATGAAAATAATGATGATGGCGATGGTGATGATGATGATGATGAGGAAGGTGATGATGATGATGATGATGATGAGGAAGGGGATGATGATGATGATGATGAAGATGAATATGAAGGTAATGAAGATGATGATCATGTTGATGATGATGATGAAGATGATGAGGAAGGGGATGATGATGATGATGATGAAGATGAATATGAAGGTAATGAAGATGATGATCATGTTGATGATGATGATGAAGATGATGAGGACGGTGATGATGATGATGATGTTGATGACGATGATGGTGATGATCATGTTCATGATGTTGATGATCATGAAGTTGAAGATGATGATGATGATGAAGTTGAAGATGATGAAGAAGATGAAAATGATGATGAACGCTATTTTTGGTTTTAACAAATGTGCACGCGATTTGTATGCACATAATGCGCTCGCGTTTTGTTTCTATATAACGCGCACGCGTTTTGTATAGTTAAATCGCGCTCGCGTATTGTTTAAATTCCAAATTTATTCCCTCCAAATGATAAGGCCAAGCCTCCACCCATGCTTTCATGGAATTCCTATGCCTATGTGTCTGCTTTGTACTTTGCTTCGGATTCAACATGTCTGTGCCTTGGAGTATGATAGACCATGGCAAATTCAGCATTATATCCATATTTTCAATATGCTCGTGTTTAGCGGTTCATCTGATTATGCTGCACACCTCCATTTTTTATGAGATTTTAGAAACATATATGGTTTTTTTTGCAGATTCTAAATATGTAAATTTTAACAAGAATACATAATTTTTTCTATTTTTTTCTTATTTATCTTCTGTCATCACTCCTCAACTCAAAAAACACACTGGTAGTGTTTTGTCCATATCTCTTTCATTTCTCAACCATTTAAAAAAAAAGTGTATGGTGCACTAAAGAACACCAACCTCTACATGCTATAAAAAACCCATTTCCAAATAATTGCATTAAGACATTCAAATGCTGCACCCACAATTGATGTACCGTTTTCGAGGTTTGATCTCTTAGATAATTAAAAAAAATTAAAAATATTATTTTTATTATTGAAAAAATAGTAGTGCACTAGTCCTATATGTTCTCTATATGTATATCGGTTTTCGTAAGTTTATTCCATCATTTAGACACTCAGACGCTGCACCCACAAAAACATATACCTTATAATTTGTCCAAAAAATAAAAAGTGCCTGTTAAAATTTATCTAACTTTATATAGTTAACAACATTTTCAATAGAAAAAAAATATATATTTGGAAAGGCCATTCAATTTCCTACATTTCTTGTTTTTTAATGATCGCAAGATTCATTGTGTAAGTGTCTCAAAATATCCATGCAAGTTGATGGATGCCTGTTTTTTCAGTTTTGTATTGCATCTAACGTGCCAAAAGAGACCCTCAACTTTTTGCACACACCCTCATGATAATGCAATAATCATTATATTATTTCACAGGTGCTAGTTAATCCATAACATGCTCAAAGAAATAATCACACTTTATTATATATATGTCAGCCAATTAGCATTTTTGTTCATGAAAACAACATTTATTTTAAATTATTTAGTCGGGTCACTTCCATAAGTGCCCTCAAAGTCTAACAGACAAAATGGGGCATTACAGTATGAATGTTGAGCATGAGGGGTATTCAGACTTGCAGGCATTGGTGGAGAGACATGACCTTAAGGTTTTTTATTTTACACAAATTTTGCATTATAGGGACCCTGAGCCACCTCTTTTGGAAAGTCCATTGAAAGCTCAAATTAGAGCCACAAGCGACAATTAAACATATACCT
The DNA here is from genome assembly GCA_001517045.1 of Pseudotsuga menziesii. Taxonomy (NCBI): domain Eukaryota; kingdom Viridiplantae; phylum Streptophyta; class Pinopsida; order Pinales; family Pinaceae; genus Pseudotsuga; species Pseudotsuga menziesii. The sequence continues at coordinate 11,034 of LPNX010375147.1, forward strand.
TGTGGACCATCCAATAAGAAAGTGTGTGCATCCATGGATTGTGGGGATACGTATATTACAAATGAGGAAACATCCATCTTTTATCCAGGTTCAGTTGACACTAGTGGAGCGATTGATACAGTGATATGTAAGGGACATAGGATGATACAAGATGGTCCAGTAGTATGCAAATTATGGTATACAGTGGTATGCAAAGTTGTACAACGACACACAACGGTATACAGTGGAGCTTAGAGTAGAGTCATGCTCTCATTTGATAGTGCTGGGATATTCTATATGAGAGTTATCCACCCATTTGCTGCAGTACGTGGACTCTAGATACCATATTCACAACAACAATAGTGCTTGTGATGATGGAGTGAGTATTGTCGAGCACTCATGTGAGGAGACACTATTTGATGCATCCTATGGTAGAGGTGTAGTGTGGAGTCCAAGTGTATTTTCTCTTTCAAAATAATGTCAACAACATTGCTCTCAACTCGAACCACTATTTTTGTTATGTTTTGAGTACTCATCCAAAAGAAACCCAACCTTAAATTTGTGGACCAAATAATTTTTCTTAGAAATACATTGATCGAAATACTTCTCACAACTATTTGATATAAAATCAATCCTTCCTAAATGCATTAATCAAATGATTCCAAAACTAAATTTTAAGAAATGAATATATTATAAATACCTAACCTAAAATTGAGGACCAAACATAATTTATTAGAAACTTATTGATCAAAATACCTCAAAAGACTCTGTGATAAAGTAGTATTATTTCCAAAATTGAATTTTAAAAAATAAATATTTTACAGTATATTGATATTTTCTCTCTAAATGCTATGTCTTTTTAGTGTCCATTCATATGTTCCGAACAAAAATCATTGGAATTTTCAGGGAATCATAGATGCAACTCTCACATCCACAATCAAAGTCAAGGGGCAGATGGTTGTAACACAACCTGATGAGCCTGTAGGCAACCAACCCTGTGTTAGACGATAAATAAAGATTGAATCAATGCCAATAAACACATTAACACATTAACCACCAACTGCTATGTCTTTTTAGTGTCCATTCATATGTTCCGAACAAAAATCATTGGAATTTTCAATAGCAATAGTGAATCATAGATGCAGCTCTCACATCCACAGTTAGAGTCAAGGGGCACAGTCAAGGGGTAGATATTTGTAAGACAGCTTGATGACCCTGTAGGCAACCAACCCGGTGTTAGACAATAAATAAAGATTGAATCAATCACAATAAACACATTAACCACTAACTGCTGTCTTATTAGTGTCCATTCATATGTTCCGAACAAAAATCTTCATTGGAATTTTCAGGAGCAATAGTGAATCGTAGATGCAACTCTCACATCCACATTCAGAGTCAAGGCGCAGATGGTTGTAACACAACTTCATGAGCCTGTAGTCAACCAACCCGGTGTTAGACAATAAATAAAGATTGTATCAAAGACAATAAACACATTAACCTATGAAACAAATAAAAAACAAAATCTTGTCAGAATTGGTAGGAATAGAGTGTAAACTTATGAGCCTGTAGGCAACCAACCCGGTATTAGACACTAAATAAAGATTGAAACAATGACAATAAACACATTAACCACTAAAAACATTAAGAAACAAATAAAAACGATAAACACATTAACCACTAAAAACATTAAGAAACAAATAAAAACGAAATCTCTTGCTAGAATTAGTAGTAGAGTGTAAGCATGAAGAGGATGCCGTCATCATGTTTCGTTCATCTACCTCGCCTGGCATGTCCATTGCAGGACCTGTTTTTTATGAAGGTGATGAGAAATCTGCGATTGATATTATCACTAAAAAAATATGACAATATCACCAATTTTGATGGTTTTCCGTTTGACCAAGTTGATCCATCTGCGCTAAAACACACAAGTCTTATTTAGAGAGAGTTGGAACAGAAATACCTCTTCTATTCCATCCTCCAAGTCAAATACAGGGAACACCATACCTTTTTAATGATCCTCCAATTGTTTAAGCTCATCAGGTATGCAGCATTCAAGAATATGTTTCTCAACAATGTCTATGGAAATGGACAGTCTACAGAGCTTATTTATGTCACTACTGTACAATTTCTTTTCAAACAACAGTTTAGAGTTCATCGTCAAGTGCTTATGCAACATGTATTGATTCTCATTATCAACAAAAGGTGTGATTCAATAGGGATGCCCTTTTCAAACATCAATTCAGCGATCATCATCGACTTCTCATGTAGCATGTACGACTCTCATGATCAATAGAAGGTATTGATTCAACCGGGATGCCAAAAACCATAATTGTATATTCCTGTCATAATTGTAGCCTTTGCAGATTTCTGAAGATCCTTTCCCTCCTCTGATGACAGCTCGAAGCTCACCTTAGATGATCATATACCTTGTTCGTCCAACCTCGTGCATTTCCACAAAATAATGACGTTGGATGAAGTAAAGATAAAGGAGTAAGCTCACCAGCTTTTCATACAGTTCACCTATCAAATAGGTATATACATACTGGACCTTCGACTCTTCCATAGAATGTGTTGCCAAAGTGATAGCTCAATTTTCCTTTGCCTGTTTTACCACATTCCAAAGTTTGTTTCTTGAAGCTGTATCCAATCCTGTACAGAGCTCCGAATATATATATGGTGATCTCCTGAAGAATAGCTTATTTTTCTTCCGATCTCCTGAAGGATTGCTTATTTTTCTTCCTCATGTAACATCAAGGGTGCTGAATTGGCAAACCTTGGACCTATTATCATGCTCCTCTCAACTGTAAAATATGCATTACTCTACACTTAATCATAACAAAAAATTGAATGCGTCTCATGCGTCTCATTAAGAAAGAGAAGTACAAGATGTTTTAGCCTTCTCCAATAAACTGTAGCTGTATCTGTTCTTTGCCATTTGTTGTTTTGTCTCAAAGATGTTACGTTCATGCTCATTCAACCCGTTCTACTGCTTCTGAAGAGTAAATTCTGCAGAAGGTGATACTTCGATGAATGGTGTGTCATTGGCTTCAGTTCCGTAACCTTCTTCAAGTTTCATGATCATTGTAGTAAGAAGATCAACCAAAAAGTTGCAGGGAATCAGCGCTTCCACAAAATTCACATATAGCTGCTTTGATATCCCCTTCATGTAGTTGTCTTGGTATCTAAATTCAGTAGACTCAGTGAATATCTTCCAAGGTTGTATTTTAAAAAATGAATATCTTATAAATACTTGACCTTACATTCATGGACCAGACAATTTTTTTAGAAACGCATTAATCAAATGATTGCACGATTTAATTTTATAAAATTAATATATTATAAATAACTGACCTAAAATTCTTGACCAGACATAATTTATTAGAAACTCATTGATCAAAACACCTCAAAAGACTCTTTGATAAAATTGATCCTTCATAGTATTATTTCCAAAATTGAATTTTAAAAAATAAATATTTTATAATGTATTGATATTTTCTCCAGAACAATCTCTAACTGCTATGTCTTTTTAGTGTCCATTCATATGTTCCTAACAAAAATCATTGGAATTTTCAGGAGCAATAGTGAATCATAGATGCAACTTTCACATCCACCAGAGTCAAGGGGTAGATGGTTGTAACACAAGCCTGTAGACAACCAACCCGGGTGTTAGACATTAAATAAAGATTGAACCAATGACAAAGATTGAATCAATGACAATAAACACATTAACAACTAACTTCTATGTCTTTTTAGTTAACAACTAACTGCTATGTCTTTTTAGTGTCCATTCATATGTTCCTAACAAAAATCATTGGAATTTTCAGGAGCAATAATGAATCATAGATGCAACTTTCACATCCACGGTGTCAATGGGCAGATCGTTGTAACACAACTTCATGAGCCTGTAGGCAACCAACCCGGTATTAGACAATAAATAAAGATTGAATCAATGACAATAAACACATTAACCACTAACTGCTATGTCTTTTTAGTGTCCATTCTTATGTTCCGAACAAAAGTCATTGGAATTTTCATGAGCAATAGTGGATCACAGATGCAACTCTCACATCCACATTCAGAGTCAGGGTGCAGATGGTTGTAACACAACTTGGTAAGGCTGTAGTCAACCACCCCGGTGTTAGACAATAAATAAAGATTGAATCAATGACAATAAACACATTACCCACTAAAAACATTGAGAAACAAATAAAAAACAAAGTTTTGCCCAAACTGATAGGACTAGAGTGTAAACTTGATCACCCTTACTGGAGTTGAACTTGTTGTAATCAATCTTACAAACCTTAGAAAGAACGATGTAAACCTTGGGGTGAAAAGCAAGTAATAAAAATAAATAAAAATAAATTATAAATGTATTTTATTGTTCCCAAGGAGAATGTTGGAAATATTAATCACTGGCAGATCTGTACCTGACTCTCAGCCAACTCTGTCAGAGTCTATATCATTCAAGATCTTGTCGGTCAGTCTGACAAGAGGGTAGAGTCCACCATTCCACAATGTAATCTAGTCGAATTTATTTCTGAAGCTAAGTTGTTAGTTAGATAGTTATTACATTCTTTAATAGAGAGTTAGTCGATTCATGTAGAAACAATGTTCAGGTTGCCTATAAATAGAAGAAGGAAATTGTAAATCAGGTTAGACACAAGCCACTAGACAGTAGAGAGAACTCCGTGTGAGAAAGAGAAAACTTTGAGCACAGAGTGTAGTTGAAGCTCAAGCTTCTGTGTAAGTGATTCAGTCGAAGAGCCGAAGCTCTGTAAAAGGATAGTCGGTGAACCGACAAGTCTGGACAGACAAGTTTGTAATACCTTTGTTATTTCCGCATAGTTATATATATGAAATAGTTTATGGTTGAATGCATGTTTATTTGGCCACACAATATTTCCAGATTTACTTGTGTAAATGTTGTTTACATTTACCAGTTAAGTGAAAGATCAAGAACCCATAAATTTCTCACTGCTTGAAAGTTCCAGGTTTTACGGCACATTGGTCAACTCAAGTCTTCCTACATATTTGGGCATATGTTTTTATAAGTTATTTGGATTTGTTAATGTGTCCATTTTTACTCTATCTTACTCACACGTGAAAAGCATTTGTAATTTTTTAAGTCTCTTAGACTAAGAAAAATACTCTGTAGATTTCGACCAAAGTGAACCGACGGTTGAGTAAGCCAACTTGAGAGGTTGAAGAGGTCAATTGACTTGAGAGGTCGAAGAGGTCAGCCAACTTGAGAGGTCGAAGTCAACCGACTTCAAAGTGACAAGTGGTCGAGGTAAAATCAGTGGGTAGAAATGACAAGTAAGTTGAAGTAAAACAGTCGAGTAGAAAGGCCGACCAAAGTTGATAGAATTGTCTAGTCGGGAGATAGATAAGTTCCACCAGACAAGTGGAAAAAAAAAAGAGGTCGGCGTGAAAAAGTAAAAATTAAATTTTAATATTAACTGAGTGGTAAAATCAAGTTTAGTCGGCATGGTTTTGGCTAATTGGTATTAGAGCAAGGTTTATATCAAAGCAATAACAATCTCACACAGGCTGAGAAAGATGTCTTGAGAGAACAGAGGAAGAAAGATGGAAAAGATTTGTTTTACATACATCAAGCTATGCATGAAAGCATACTCCCAAGAGTAGCAGCAAAAATTAATGCTAAGCAAGCATGGGATACATTGGAGACTTCCTATCAAGGTTTGGATAAGGTAAGGACATCCAAGCTGCATATTTTGAGAAGAGATTTTGAATCTCTGTCCATGAAAGATTCAGAGAATGTAGACACATTCTACACCAGAGTGCTTGGTTTGATAAACCAACTAAAATCTCATGGAGAAGCCATAGAAGACCGAAGGGTTGTTGAAAAAATTCTCAGAAGTCTTCCCCGAAGATTTGAAAACTTGGTTGTGACCTTAGAAGAACACACACACATGTCAACATTTACCATTGATGAGTTGCAAGCTTCACTCATCAATCATGAACATCAACTTAGCAGAACAAAAACATCATTGGAAGGTGCATTTGTAGCATAGTCATCCATAAGCCGTGGTAGAGGTAGGAGGAGAAACAACTTCAGAGGAAGAGGAAGAAGTTCTTCAAGAGGAGGACAAAGCAGAAGTCTTGCAAATATCGGTGGTAGAGGAGATAATCAGAACCCAAGTCAGCCAAGTGGCCAGAGGTTTGATAAATAAAAAATTCAATGTCATTATTGTAAGAAATTTGGTCATTATGCATATGAATGCAGGAAAAAACAATATGACCAAGGAAGGCAAAGCCCAAATCAGTCGACCAACACCAGCACTTCGACAAGTGCAATGTTAATAGCATCGACATCTCCACTTGAATGCAATGCTGTTCAAGAAAGTCCACATGACATATGGTACTTAGATTCAGGATGTAGCAACCACATGACTAGTAATTTAAATTTTTTTTCCACTCTAGACAATTCAGTTAAAACTGATGTTACACTTGGAAACAATGTCCAAGTTACCGTCTTAGGAAAAGGAACTATTGATATTCTAACCAAACAGGGGGAGAGTAAGTATATCCCTGATGTCTATCATGTCGAAGGTTTGAAACATAATTTGTTAAGCATTAGATAGTTGATACAAAAAGGCTACAGAGTCTACATGGAAGATGATCACTGTGTGATCAAAGACAAGCGTCCAAGCGACCAGCTGATAGCAAAAGTGTCAATGACAAGCAATTGCTTGTTTCCATTAAGGATAGTTCTCGACATGAAAGTGAAGGCAAACTCAGGAGCTGCATTCAAGGAAGAAAGTGAAGAAACAGTCGAGCTCCTTGACAAGAAATAAAATGGCAGTGCTAATTTGCAAGCTGCATTTCAGACAGAAGTTTAGGATGAATCCTGGTTGTGGCATTTCAGATTTGGACATCTGAATTTTTGTGGGTTGAAGCTACTACACACAAAGAATATGGTGAAAGGATTTCCATTGATCGACAGACCAGAGAAGGTTTGTGAAGGCTGCATTTTTGGCAAGCAGCATAGAGAGACTTTTCCATTTGGAAAGTCATATAGAGCACACACACCACTTGAAATTGTGCACTCTAAAATTTGTGGTCCAATGTAGACATCATCCATTGGTGGCTGCAAATATTTTCTAACTTTTATTGATGACTACTCAAGAAAAACATGTGTATATTTTTTGAAACATAAATATGATGCATTTAGTTATTTTCAGCAGTTCAAGGTACTCGTGGAGAACCAGAGTGATCACCGCATCAAGATCTTAAGGACCGATAGAGGAGGTGAATATGTTTCAAATGAATTTCTGAATTTTTGCAAGACCCATGGCATACAGAAACAATTCACTGCACTGTATACACCTCAACAGAATGGTATTTCTAAAAGAAAGAATAAAACCATCATGGAGATGGCACACAGCATGTTGGCCGCCAAGCATTTTCCAAATGAATATTGGGATGAAGCAGTCGCAACTGTTGTATACATTATGAACCGATGTCCGACAAAGAGTGTGAAGAACAAAGTTCCCCAAGAAGCATGGACAGGTATTAATCATAGTGTTTCTCATTTAAAATTTTTTGGTTGTGTTGCATATGCTCATGTTCCATATGAGTTGAGAAGGAAGCTAGACAAGAAGGGACAAAAATGTATTTTTGTTGGCTATTCAGAAGACACAAAAGCATACAAGTTGTATGATCCCGTCACAAGGAGATGTTCAATTTGTCAAGAATGAATCATGGGATGGAACCATCGACATAAATGTCAAGATTGTGTCGAATGTCGACAATGATGATATGGAAGAGGAAGTGGTCCAAACACCACATGTAACTCAATTGGTCGCAGCACCATCAACTCCCATGACACCACGACATGGTTCAGCACAAGGACCATCAACACAAGTAGCAGCTCAAGCTACATCGACAAGTACACCAAAAGGAGAACAGACTCCATCAATCATTTCGTCAAGGTCGACATCGACAGAACCTGTTATCCACCTGAATGGCACTTCTCCATCCGAGTGCTGACATCCCTCATGTTGGCACACAAAAGGACATCTATGGATTGAAGTTTTCCTAAAACATTATAGGTGGGCATATTATGAACTACATTTATCATCCATCCAGCTGGTTATTTTTACCTTTAGATATGTCAAGTTCTGTACGCGACTCTTTATATATGCAACTCGCGTGTTGTACGTGAGTATCGGTTATTGCATCTCGCGTATAGATTTGTACTTGGGTTACCCTTAGAGCAACTCGCATGTCATACGCGAGTTTCCAGTATTAATACCCGCGTACACCTTCCTTTGAAATTAAAAATAAAAACTCGCGGTTACTTGAGACTTGTTAAGCCCTTAACCTTAATCACCTTAACTGTCTCAACCTCCTCAACCTTTGAAACTGCCTTATTTCACCAAGTATAAATACAGGCCTTGGGGAGGGTGTTAATCACATACACTTGGAGAGCAAAGTTATGCTGGTGGAGTCTATTCAGAAAAATTTGGAGCAGTGGAACTCAGAATCCTTTGGTTGCAGAGGAGTCCTTGTCTCAGGCATTGGGTTGTAATCTGAACTCTTTCATTATTTTCAATAGAGAGAATCCTTCTTCCATATGTGTCTTGAATGTCTCTCATATATTGCGGTTTGATAAATACTTATGATTCAGCACTCTGTATATGATTTATCTAACCTGTTTATATATATGTATCATCTTGTATTTGGAGGATTGGCTCTTGATAGGTTAAGGAGAAGCATCCCTGAAGGATTTGGAGGAGAAGCAGAGCGGAAGAGGACAAGCTAGGATCAACCGTCGTGTATCGGGTGAGTCTTTCCTATCCTCCTATTTCCTTTGCTGCACTCTAGAGTCGATTTCCTGCAAGTTTCATGAGTATGTTGGTAACCCAAGACCTTCGGTTATAAGGTGTTTATTCCTGTACAACAGAACTGGCGACTCCGCTGGGGAGCCCAAACTGTTGTAGGTTGTTTCTGTCACCCCTAACTAGTCTTCACTTTCAAGTTGGTGTGTGGTATTTTATCTTGGTTCATACTTATCACAATGTTTGAAAGTCTTGTGGATTTTTCTTATTTTTTGAGAAAAATTTTGTACCTGTACGCGGGTTGCTCTTTTGCACAGTCACGTACAGAGGCCTGCATATGCAGGTTGCTCTCTTGGATAGTCGCGTACAAGCCTGGAAATAGGGATTTTTTAGGCTAGGGTTTGCTTGTCCCTGTCTTTGTATAATTCATGTTTGTTAGTTGGCTTTCTTTATAGATACTGTGTTGTTAGTCTGAAGACCACTGTGACCACACTTTGTGCTTTTTCGTAAAGCCCCTTGGGTTTCTTTTGCTTGGATTGTCTTCTGTTTGCATGTTGAAGTAGCTTGGCCTATTGGGTTATAGGTTGAAATGTCTCTGTCTGGATCAATGATCAGGGTCTTGGGCATTGTTTTTCCAGTCTATCTTTTGATGATGGTTGGTTTGTCACTTACCTTTATGAGTTTATAGTGATTTTTGTCATTGTGTACACCCAAGCTAGGGTTCCTGGTATCCCTTTGTTGGTTGATTCTTGGTTCTTTTGACCTGTTTACTTCAGTTTATTTATTTTATAGAGTTGATTGGGTCCAAGTATACTCAAGTTTTGTGCATTTTAGGTGCATGGTAGAGTTTGAGCAATTTTAAAAAGTGAAAAGAAAAACATTTTCAAGCTTTGGCATTTGCTTTTGCATAAGTAGTTTTCATTTCAGTTTTAAAAATATAATCTTAAAAACTACAAAAAACATAGTCTTAGTTTCTCTTTATCATTTGCATTTGTTCATCAATATATATTTACAAAAAAAAAGAAGTTTGCTTTAATAGTGGTAATTTGCTTTGAAAAAAATACACCTTTACTTTTTTTTATTTCTTATCGAGTCAAAAACACCATAGTTTATCACTCCATTTCCTTCTGAGTAAGAAAAAGCCCTTTAAAATGAACGCAATAATTAAAATTTACTAGTAATTTTTATTTTTAGGGGCCTTTCACCTACTAGCTTAGGCTAGACTTGTGGGATAGGAAGTGTAAAATTCCCATAAGTTTTAAAATTCAGATGTAGTGGACCTTTCTTTAGGTAAATCCTTGACTTTATCGATTGTATCTAGGAAGCTCCTCTCAAAAGGGAGTTAAGCACGAGGCCGCGTGGAGGCATGGACTGAGGAGATAAACCTCCGATTCCTTGTCAAAATGTAAATTAGGACTTTTATGCATCTGGGGATTCTGTCCTAGACAGAGTTTTAGGCTCAGCTACCCTGCCCATGTGTACGAGCCAGGCTTGCGACTGTCCCCCCAGACTATTGGTATAACGAAGGTAGCCTTTAGTTTCTTGACATTTAGGGTTCACTGCCTAGGTAAACCAGAAGGCTATTTCTGGTTCACCTTGAACAGGCTTGGAAGGTAACCCTTGTTGTAAGTGTAGGAGGGCGGTTGGGTGATTCCTCCGCTTGTGCCTAAGAACCACTTCAACGATGTCAAGTAATCGTTCATCAACTTTCTTCGGGAAAGTATATCTTTCACCCTTGATTGATTGTTTGAGACTTTAGGATTTTTATAGTGTGTGCTCTGTGGTTTTGCCTGTGTTTAGTTGGCCTTAGGGTGTGATTTGTCAAATTTTTAATCTTGGAGGACCAACCTATTAGAAGGTCAAGAAGGTTGCGAAACCTTCCTCCTATCGTCACATTGGAGCCTCCACCTCCACCCCAAAGGCGGACATTGGACACGGACGGTTCATTTGAACCGGTAGGAATAAGTGAAGTTCTTGGTGAACCAGAACTAATAGCTAACCGTTTTAATCTTGATATAGTTGAGATAGAAGACTTGCAAACTGACGAGTTTGCAAGGAATTTTAACACCCCCTTGACTGATTTAAACGATCTTGTGATCATTCAGGTTAGACCTTTTGATTCACCTGTGTTAGGTGTTCTTATGGGTAGGATCATGTCTTCTGCGGAAGAAAGTCCTTTTGTGTTCACCTCAGCCATTCTGGTTGAAGGGGCACTACCTCCCCCGGTAAGTGCCCCTAGATCTAGTATACCTTATACACCTTTGACTCCAGCAAGCTGAGTGGTCCAACCATTGGTTCACTCAAACCTAGTAGGTACTTCTAGTGATATGGTTACTGGGATCCCCAGTATACCTACTATTCCTTCTTCCTTTCCATATACTACCCAGAGCGGTCTGGTAGGATCCTCGGCGTTTGTCCAAGGATTTCCTTGGAATGGGGGGCACATTCCCCCATTCTCTCCATACGTAGGCCCATCACCTTCCTATGTAGGAGTGCAGTTTGGGAACAATACCTCTTATGGGAAAAATTTCCAAACTCCGATTTCGGTTCCATTTACAAGCTCTCCCTTTTCGTTGTTCAGCGGAGGGATATCGGCTACTATCTTTCAGACCCCTGTTTCTATGGGGACGGCCCGAAATTCTTATATTGCACCTCCCACACACAATCCTGTGGCTTATGGATGGAATCTGTTTCAGAGTAATCTACCCACTTCGCAACCAGTGGCAGGCGGAAACCCCACTTTCACCCATGGGCATTCAGTGGCAGGTCCCTCTAATCCCCAGGCTGGCACATTTAGTACCCCGGTTCGACCCAAACTTATGTTCCTAGCAAACTTAAACTTTCCAGATTTGTCAAAATTGATGAATGACCTGGTGAGGCATGACCCCTTGTGGCCACTTGTTCCCACCAAATTTCCATCGGACATCCCTAAATTCGAAGGCAAAGTTGGTGAAGATCCTGGGGATCATGCCACCACATCCCATTTATGGTGTTCTTCGAATTCACTGAATGAAGATTCAGTTAGGTTGAGGCTGTTCCAGAGAACCTTAATAGGTACCGCAGCAAAATGGTATATTGAACTGCCTTCTGCTGCTTTTAGTAGTTTCTGGGACTTGGCTAGTGCATTTCTTAGCCACTTTCAGCTTCCAGTCTGATATGATTTCGGAACGGACTTGTTGTCTACTTTTAGGCAGAACAAGGCTACCCACATCTCGGATCACATCCAAGAGTGGAGGAGGCGAAAGAGCCTTATAAAAGCCACTTAGAGGAGCCTTATATAAGCCTTTTAGAGTGGTTCCTTAAATCCTTGTTGCCCTACATATCTAAAGACGTATCCACCTCAGGAGTGATGAATGAAGAAGAAGCCATTCTCAGGGCCCAACAACTGGATTTGATTTATTCACAATCTGGGATCTTGTATGAGATTATCCCTGAGGCACCGAGGCCTACGCACGATGCGGAGAAGCCTAAGCCTAGACCCCATGCCGATGGTGTGGTTGGGTCCGTTAAATCTCCCACTGTAAAATCTTTGGCTAAGCAACTTCATCAGTTGTCCATCAAGTAGTCTACGACGGAGGTAGAAAAGGCTGCCCCCTTCCCCCAGAGTGCAAATGTTTTTTCACAAACCTCTCAGAAGGGCAATCAGCAGCCTGACGGGAAGAAAAAGAAAGGAAAGAAGGGAGAGGGAAATCAAAACAAGCAAAAGCCCGTGAACAATGCTGATGGGGGCAAGAAAGAAAAGAAGAAGGTCAAGTTCCTATGTAAGTTGTGCCATGAGGACCACCTTACTCACCTTTGTCCCATTATGGATCAAGCACAGAAGCTGATTAAATCTCAACAACCGGTTGTCCTGAAGGATCCTTTTCCCCAAGGACAGAACTCAGCCTCAGCTTCTAACATAGTAGGGGGCACTCAAAATGCCCCTGACCCAAACTATATCAACATGGTTCGATCTTCGACTTTGTTGCAGACGAGAAATAAAAATTATGAGAAAGAGACTTCTGAGAAGGGTAAAGTGGTAGGTGAAACTTCTAACCCTCTCACGATAGAGAAACCTGCTGAAACTATGCCGAAGATACTGAAAGGTGTCTTCAAGAAGACCTTGCATAACCCTAATGCTAGGGATGCTTCAAAATACTCTGTGGTTGAATATTTAGCTCAAACCCCGTGTGCAATGTCAGCTTTAGAGGTGTTATAGAGTTGTCCTGCTCAGCGGGATGCTCTCTTAGCAGCTTTAGGCAGCATGGACTCATCGAGTCTCATGGTGAAATTTCATTTATCTGATGTTAAAATTCGCCTACCTTACCATGTAGCCTTATCAATAGATGTTATCCATGGTGATAATACCCACAGGGGCTTCACTTGTTGACCAATATCCTATCACGTTAGTTCATATTGTGGGTTTTAAAATTATCAAAAATCGAAGCAATATATTGCAGGTATTGGGGGGATGAGGGGTTTAAGGTGGGGATGGGTAGGGTGGTTTATAAGGATTGAGGTATAAAAAGGGGTGGGGAGGAGGTTTTAAGTATTGGGAGGGGGTTTTAACAAAAATAGTTTGGGTCAATATCTCTAGAAATTAAGGGTATTCTTTAATATCCCACGATCGCACGTGCTATGTGAGAGGTTCACTAAGTGAAGTCCCTGTGGTAATACCATTGGAAGGGAAGTTGTTGATGAGGGTGCTTCTACATGTGTTATGTCCTTGACTTGTTGGAAATCTCTCAGATCCCCAGAGCTGGTCCCGTCAAACACTCTGCTTACTGCTTTCGATGGAAGGTCCTTCCGTCCGCATGGTATCTTGCCAGCTTTTGAAATTAAGTTGGTAGGAAAACTAGTGTCTGCTGAGGTAGAAGTGATTGATGCTCCTTTGGACTATAATTTGCTTCTGGGAAGAAACTGGACTTATGCGATGTCCAATATTGTGTCGGCCGTCTTTCGTGTAGTGGTTTTTCCACATGAGGGCAAGTTGGTTACTATTGACCAACTTGATTTTACCTGAAAAGGTCATTTAGAGTCTAATGAGTCTGCTGTACCATTGGTTGATCAGGTCAAACCTGCTACACAGAGTTTGGGGGCTGGAATGTACACATCATTGATGGGTACATTTGATCTTCCAGCCCCAGTTAATTATATTGGTTCTACTAGTGTGGGGAGGTCCATAGCTACGGTTGTTGATAGGACTGATCCTTGGGTTCTACCATCCCCCCACGAACCAGAAGTGCCCTTATCGGTAGTGGAGGTAGCTTATCAAGCTATCACTCAAGCCACTGTTGATCCCATTCTAGATCCTCTAACAATCTCGAAAGATCCGGAAGAATGTTATTTGCCTGCATGGGCAGAAAACTCTTCGCACTCTATCGATTGTTTAGACATGGTTTTACCTTCTGATGAAGCCATTCTGGAAGCCATGAGTGGACGTGGTAAGATTTGTGAGGATCTTCATCAGCGATCCTATTTTCTTCCAGAATTAAGCAGAATAGAAAATCAAGAGTTTCGTTTGAGACTGTCAGAAGATGTTGATATACCTATCATTCCCTTGCCTAGGGAAGGAATGTTTGAAGAGGGGAATATGGAAAATATTTCCGCCACTATACCTATTAACATCTCTGTAAACCCTGATGTAATGGAAAACATATACATAGGTGAAAATTGCTCTCCTGAAGAGTATGCCATCTATACTGCCCTATTTAAGGAATTCCGCGATGTCTTTGCCTGGTCATATGAGGAGATTCCAGGCATAGATCCATCGATTGTTGAACATGAAATACGAACATATCCTGATGCCAAGCCGGTTCGACAAAATTTAAGACCTGTTAACCCGCGCAAAGCGGTGGCTGTGAAGGCTGAAGTTGAAAAGCTGTTGAAGGCTGGTTTTATCTATCCCATCGCTTTAACAGAATGGGCATCCAACCTTCTTCCTGTTGATAAGAAACAAGCGACTATCTGCATTTGTACGGAATTTAGAGATTTAAATAAAGCCTGTCCTAAGGACAACTATCCCACACCTTTTATAGACCAGATTATAGATGCTTGTGCGGGAAGTGAGGTGTTCTCGTTTATGGATGGTTTCTCCGGATACAATCAAATTCAAATAAAGCCAGAAGACCAACATAAAACTGCTTTCATTTGTCCTTGGGGTACCTTCGCATACAAGAAAATGCCCTTTGGATTGAAAAATGATGGGGCGACCTTTCAACAGGCTATGAACTTTGCCTTCCATGATATTAAAACCATTGTCGAACCGTACCTTGATGATCTGCCCGCACATTCTTGTAAGAGGATCCAACATCCAGATCATTTACGGTTGATATTTGAGAGATGCAGATATTATAAAATCCGCTTGAATCCCCACAAGTGTGTATTCTGTGTCGAGTCAGGAAGATTGTTCGGATTCATTGTCTCTAGTAGAGGCATCCAGGTGGATTCTTTGAAAGTTGAGGTCATTGTAAATCTGCCTTCTCCTCATTCTATCAGGAAACTTCAAAGCTTGCAAGGAAAGTCTAATTTTCTTTGATGTTTTATTGTTAACTATGCCAAGATTACTAAGGGTTTCATGCGCCTGCTCAAACAAGACACCCCATTTGTATGGGATGAAACCGCACAACTTGATTTTGAGGCATTGAAAAAAGCTTTGCTGTCGGCACCCTTATTATGTCCACCAGATTATTCTAGGGATTTTATATTATATCTGGCCGCATCGGAGTTGACCACTGGGGTAGTACTCGTCCATGAGGACGATAAGATTGTAGAGCATGTCATTTATTATCTTAGCCGTGCTTTGGCCGGACCTGAACATAGATACTCCCACGTTGAGAAATTAGCCTTAGCAGCCGTGTATGCTATTCAGAGGTTACGTCACCACATTTACTGAGGACCACCACAGTAGTGGCGGATGTGAATCCGTTTCAATATGTTTTACCCCAACGGATTGTTGGGGGGGAATTTAACAAATGGATAGTCATTCTCCAAGAGTTTGACTTGGATTTCCAGTCTGCTAAGTCTAAGAAGTCCTTAGTTTTTGCTGAACTTATAGCATAATTTCCTACAGAAGAAGATGTAGCTGTTGAAGATGACTCATTCCCAGATGAGCACATCTTCCTGATATCCACCTCTGATCCTTGGTATAGGGATATTCTTATATATCTCCAGACTTTGAAGTATCCTGTAGCTTCCTCAAAGGAGGAACGACGTAAATTACGCCTTCATGCCAAGAACCACCTCATTATAGGAGATACATTATATCGACGAGGGGTAGATTCTGTTTTGCGTCGTTTCCTTACTCATGAGGAAGCGGAGATTGTCCTGAATTATTCCCATAGCAGAGTGTGTGGGGGTCATTTATCTGGGTTAGCCACAGCCCAGAAGATACTACATGCCAGCTATTTCTGGCCCATGATCTTTAAAGATTGTTTGGAAGTAGTGAAGCGCTGTCATCCATGTCAGCTTTACACCAGGAAAATGTGGTCACATCCTGCTCCATTATTTCCCGTTGTCTCGGTAGGCCCCTTCATGAAATGGGGGATTGATTATGTGACATGCAACCCAGCCTCGGCTGGGGAGCATAAATACATCATTGTCACTGTTAACTATTTTACAAAATGGGAAGAGGCAATGCCTACTTTTAAAGCCGACAGGGAAACAACAGCTTTCTTTGTATTCAATCAGATTATCGCACGGTTTGGTATACCCAAAGTGATTGTCACTAACAATGACAGTGATTTTCAAAATAACATGATGATGGAACTGACCACTATGCTCGGATTCAGACAAGAACATACATCTTCGTACTATCCGCAAGCAAACGGTCAGGTTGAGACTGTCAACAAAAAATTAAAAACTATCCTTAAATGTACAATTGATGCAGCCCACTCTAACTGGCACATCATGCTATATCTTGCTCTTTGGGCCTACTGAACCAACGTAAAAACTGCTACGGGTTTCTCCCCTTTCCAACTTGTTCATGGAGTGGAAGTAGTTACTCCGATTGAGTGTGAAATCCCGTCTCTAAAGATAGCCATTCATGTGTTACCTGATACGACTGAGCTTGAGGAATGTCTCGTACATTTAGAACACCTTGATGAATAGCCTAGAGATGCGCTGACTACTAATCAAGCTCATAAAAATAGGGTCAAAACTCAGTATGATAAATCGGTCAAACCTTGAGTTTTCTCTGAGGGGGAACTTGTCTTGCTTTGGGACCAAGACAAAGAACCCTCGGGGGCAGGAAGATTCAAGGCCATGTGGTTAGGACCTTATGTCGTGTCGAAAGTATTGAGTAAGGGCACATATGAGTTAGTTGATTTTGATGGGAATAAGCTTCCTGAGCCTAGAAATGGGCTCTACCTGAAAAAGTACTATGCTTAGGCCTAGCACTTTTTCTTGTGTTTTTATTGTATGTATTTTTATGTACATTAGGTTGTCGGTTTTTTTTTTATACTATCTGCTGGTTGTTGCAGATGTCTTCTGAAAGGTATATAGGGTTCGCTGATGGCGCCAACCGTCACACTTGTAACCTAGCTTCGGTAGCATGGGTTATTTATTCTCCCTCAGGACAACTTGTTGCCGCAGGAGGCACTTATTTAGGTCCTGCTTCTAATAATGTTGCTGAGTATAGGGCTGTAATTGAGCTCCTATGGGATGCTTTGTCACGTGGTATCACCCAGCTTGAGGTCCGTCTGGACTCTCAGTTGGTGGTTTCCCAGCTCAATCGGGCTTATCAGGTATGAAATCCTATTTTATTACGTCAGTTCATGCAAATTCGTTTATTGGAAAGACATTTTGAGGTTATTACATTCAATCATATTCCACGAAATCAGAATTCATTGACTGATACATATGCTAATTACATTTTAGATTGGCATCTCACACACATTTTATAAAGATATACAACAAACATATGAAAACATTTGTAAATAAACTGACAACAAACATATGAAAAACATTTGTAAATAAACTGACAACAAACAACAATATATATATGTAAAATATCTATCCATAGACAGGTCAAGTCTGATCCTCAGATCCCATCATATACAAAATATACAAAAATGTGGATCGTAGTCCATCAAAATGTCCTAGATCTACGCAGGACCACCCTGGTCACTAGGACCACCTTGGTCCCCATGGTCCCTCTATACTCTGGCTTCCTCAGCCTCCTCAGCTTTGGCAGCCTCCACAGCCTCTATATATACAAGTACCACTCTGACCACTCGCCTGAATAGACGTAGCCAAACCGGTGGAACTCCAACAATGAACTCCTGCATGGCAGTCGGGATATGCTCTATCCGCAAGGTAGGTACTCTTTGGGTCAGCCTGGCCAGCTTCCCCTCTAGAACCCTGATCAGTCCCGGGTTTTCGCCTATGACAGGACGAACAAACATGTGTGGGTGCCCTTCAGGGAGAACCGGTCCAATATCTACATTTTGACACATTTATAGGATTAAGACTTGTACATATGTATATATCTATCATTTTAAAATTCATAAAAATTTGAAAAATGATAAAAATTAAAAATTATTTACCTAGCTCTCCCCATGCTCCTCCTAGAGGGAGGACAAGGTCTGGGTCACCTCGAAAGTCCATACTGGCATATGGAAAATGCTCCAGTGCCGGTAGCTGTCGTTCCCACCAGGTATAGAAATCATCATCATATACACGATGTACTGTGTCTCCTCCTCCTTAACAGAGGAAGATGTCTCCCCACCTCCTCAGCCTCGGCTGACATGGAGATTTGACCAGTAGAGGTATGGCAGGGCTCAATGCTGGTACTCTCTCTCGAAGAAGGCCACTAATATGCTCGCATAACCAAAGTTCTTTCACCTTCCTCTCTTGCAATCGGACAGTTGTCTTTTCATGATAGGGACAACTCTCGAACAACAATCATAGAGAGCACCATGAAAACAATCCATTGCTAGCCTCATTTGGTTCTGTGTAGCCAAATGTAAAGAAGAGGATCCTGAAATCCTCACGATAGTGCTAGCAAGTACCTGTAGAGTAAAGTCACGGATATGTACAATAGGGACGCAGCTCCCTCTCTTTTGAGTACTCGGTGTGCAAAACACATCTATGTAGTTATGAACACTTAAAGGGTCACCTCCCCTGCTGGTGCCCTCTAAGTTGACCAGTGCTCCTCGTCGTGACAGACCGGTAATGAAATACATGTCTTTAGTAGTAATCTCCAAGGTTTCACCCTATAGGTTGAACATCCCCAAATCATGATCCCAATAATTTATCATGAACTCAAGTAGGCGGACATTTTCCCGCATGGGTGATGTGCAAAAGAATTTTAGTAGCCCACTCATTTGCAATGCATGTATAGTGGACGCACTTTGGAGCGCTGCTTGGTCCATTATTTCATGCTCCCGTTCCCTCCATTCCAGAACCATATTTTCACCTAGCAAAACAAGTAATTTGATTCAGTAATTCCATATAAAAATTCAAATTTTTTTGACTATCTTTATCCTTTTATCCTTCACGCAGTACACGCGACTGTCTAGTTAGACATGTCGCGTACTGTACGTGACTGTCTATATAGGAAACTCGAGTATAGAACGCGTGTACGTGAGTCTTCACACCATCAACCCGCGTATGCGTCGTGCCATGTTTAGGATGCTTTTAATAATGGAATTAAGACTCAAAATTCATAATTTCTTGGATCAAAATGAAGAGCTCAGGGTGTAGGATTACCTGCAACTTGTGGATTTCGATTTTGTCGGTTCAAATGTCCACAATGATCGAACAAAGGTAGAAGGAAAAACTTGCTTTTTATGGCTCAAAATTTCAAATGGTGAGTTTTGTTTTGATTTTAAACTATTTATAGAAATTATATTTCTTTAAGTGGGTCTTTTTCTATAGTTTGAAAATTCATTCAACTAATACCACATTTCTTTATGCTTTGGAACAGGTTTTTCACTATTACAAAGTGTTGTTGCTCTAATAGGGTGGTTTTGTCATTTCCAATACATTTTTGGCATCTTTATTCAATCCACATTAACCTTAGCAATCGACCTTTTGCCACTGACTATGGTATCATAAACCATTAGTTCCCTATTTTTTACCATTGTTCTTCTGTGGATAGGACCCTTTTTCATGAGTATCCTTCTTCTAAGCCTATGTTGTCCTTTGGTGCTCATGCCGCAACTGTTTCAGGTACAGGGGTATCCTCTTAGCTATTTTTCATGCCAAATAGAGCTTCTTTTGAATCTCTTTTTACAAGCTATATTTTTATAGGACTCCCTACCCTTATGGAGTTTCTTTAGGCCCAGGTCTGACTCCTTCAAAACAGACTTGACTGTCGAGTTACCTTGTCCGTTCAAGCTCGTTAAGAATATGTGAATGGGAATCTGCATTGGTGGTAGGTTATCTCTTTCTCAGACCATGTGGAATAATACGAGAAAGGATCGCTCTCTTTTCTTTTTGAATTGAGAAGAGTATTCTCAGGTATAGGTTTATCACTTTTTCGGACCTGAGGGACTAAATTTACGAAAAAGGAACACCCGGTTTGAGCTTAGTTTTCTCTTTTTCGTGCTCTGGACCTAAACATGAAAAATATTCTGAGTGTACTTTGTGTCTTTGTCATGCTCATTAAACACTTAAGAACAAAGCAACGAGTTTATTGTTGTAAGCCCCATTTCTCGTAACCAAATGGATCTTTCCGAGTGATCTTGCTTTCCTTCACACTCGTAAAGCTCAAGCTATTTTATGCTGTTTTGGAAGGAGCTTTGGGTAGGTGGTAATTTAACCTTTTTTGGACCTCCCTGACTAAGTATGAAAAAGGTTCACCTTTTCTTCTCCAGAAGTTAAGAGAGTTCTTCTCTGGTATGTTTTATACTTTTTCGGCCTCAAGAGACTAAATTGGATGAAAAAGGACCCCCCTGGAGTCTTCTTTGGAGTTTTCAGACTCTCTAAATGTGAAAACACCTACTGAGCATGTACTAGTTCGGGCTCATTAAATCCATGAATCAGTGACACTATCAAGCATTATTTTCTCTTCTCTTCAAGCTTGTTAAAAAATGAAGAGGGATCCGAGTTAACTTTCCTGGACTCATTAAAATTTAACAGGGAAGGTAAGGAAGAATTTTTTCTTGTTTTCAGTAATGGCAGCATGTCCTCCTTGAACATAGCACTCTTTGTTTTTTTCGATATCCATGTCTCAGTGATTACTTTTTCGTTCAGCAATTACTTTGAGTTTCTTACTCCTCCTCTTGTTCGTTATACCTGGGGAATCTGATCATGTCTCCTACATGACATATAGGTCTAGTTGTTCTATCTATAAGTTATACTCTGCCTTGGGTCATCTCTATGTTGTGCTTATTGTTCAAGGACTTCACCCAATGTTTGATCTCTATCCTAATCCTGTCATTGTTATGTCTGTTATCTATTGTGTCTCCCTTCTTTTTCCCAGTTCCTAGTCAATCTTGTGATCCGTTGGAGGATCTATTGCCTTCCTTATCATAGCATGGTTCCGTTTCAGTGCTTCCTGATGACGAAGACCTAGAGTTTTGACGATCGTACCTTAGGATTCACTTTTATCATTGTTGAATTCCTTTGCTTCAGTTGTCGATTATCACCTATTGATTGACAAACTGTTGAATCCTTTCCATGTTCGACTTCAGCTTACCCTTATTCACATGGCTTGGATTGTACTGGTTCTTTGGGATCATTTATGAAGACCTTAGTTCCTCACCTATGGACTGGGTGATTCCATGAAGATGGGTAACACTTTTTGGCCAAATTTGGCGATGAAAACCTGATTTTTTACTCATGTGCTAGATAGAATCCCTCAAAACGC